>OU015499.1:139818518-140056018 GCA_907164885.2 Dolomedes plantarius | reverse complement strand
AAATTTCCAGTGTTGAGAAACTAATGTCGCCTGCTACGTTCTAAAATAAATAAATAAATAAAAGTTCCACGTCACTTCTTTAAAATTTATCTCTCTATTCTAAAAAAAAGTAACTCTCGCTGCCGCTGTCAAAAGCTTGTCACGCTATCTCATCCGAAACCGCTGGGAGTATGGGGTCGAGAGCGATACCAATGGATGCAGAAAAATGAGGGGACCAAAGTAAGACATGTCTCATCTTTGTCGGACTTTAAGTTTTTATTTTTTATTTTATGTTTCGTGGGAAAATATTGACTTTTCCATCTTCAGATTACGATAACTTGCCAAAAAATGATCGTAGAATTTGATCTTTTTATAGTCTAAGACTGCAGACATTTCTCTTTCAAACTAGACCTCATTTGTTTAAAAATATTTTAAAACAGACTAATATTTTCATCAAAAAATGAAACACGGTTTTTCAAGAAATATCGTCCCATATGTGGATGTAATATCGATGCTCCTCGAGTTTTTATCTTACAAAGAAAATATTTACACCATCTGGAATGTGAGAGCTTTTTTATTCATATAAACCTCATTTCAAGTCTTTATCTTAAAATTTCGATTTTTAATTGAATTTTAAAGCTGATAATTCGACAATGATGAAAAGCCCTTCGCATAAGGGTGACAACAGTAAATGGATGGAAGCTGTTACATTGCCCGAGAATCACCCCTATGTATTTCGCTATTAGCCCTAACAGAGGAGCGAGCAGAGGAGCGAAGCCCTTAGTAGTAAAAAAAAAATGTTTTCTCTGTATAAACCTCAACAAAACCCAAAGAGGAAGGAAAAAGACGTATGCAATCACGCATCATTTATTTTAAAATTACATGAAGCTGTTGCGTGCCCTGAAATTCGAGATAAAATGAGCAGCTTCGTTCAGAGAGCCAGTGAAAAGCAGTTGGAGGCGGCGCCACTGATGCCACCCCACGAAAACCGAAGAGCAGATAATAGATGCCATTCGTCCTACACGTGGAACTCTGTTGTCTTCGACGCCACTGTTTGGGCATGCTATTACACACGAACTGTAGCAATACATACGTTTTACAGCTAACGTTTTGCTCTTTTTTCAAGAGCTGGTGTGTGACCTGTTGCGTGCAACTGTCTTGTGCGAAAGGCATGACAAAATTATCTTTGAAAGCAATCGAATCTTGAGAAAAATTCGATCTGCGAAGTGCGATCGTAAATGCCCCTACGATATTTGTATTTTAACTCCAATACATGCTGTGTATCGACATTTTTTACTGAAGTTTAGATATTTTTAAATTAAGAGGAATTCGATAAAATCTTGATTTTCTTTGGATGAATTAACTGTACAGTTTAGCTCCAAAGATAAAGATACATAATTGTTATACTGGATTTAATTGGATTCTGTATTATATTTGAGTTATACGAACCTTTGTTACGCTAGAAATTAATGTTAAGCGGGTGATAATTTCGAGAAAAATAGTTCCAAATCATTTTACTGAGTTCTTTTTTCTGATTATACTATATTCCTTTGTTGAATAAAGAGATCGCTTTAAGCATAGCATACGAGTAACTAAGGTAAAGGGCAAAATATGAAGACACGGAATACACTCACGAGAAGCATTTGGGTGCAACATACCCTTTAAGAACCATGCTTCTTTTATTCCTGCATCCGTACCTACTAAACATGAATCATCTTGATGATTCCGTTGCTGCAAACATACGTTGCACGTTGCTCTTTTTCTCTTTCGAGGGTAATAAGGGTCTGTTCACACAGGAGTCCGGTAGCGGAAGCGTAAAAGGAAAGATGGCACTGAGACAGAAATAAACCAATCATCGGCGTTAAAAATTTCGTTTCTTATCGTTTGGAGGTTTATCATTGGTTAAATATATTTCAATGCTTTAACGCTTCCGCTACCGGACTCCTATGTGAACAGGCCCTAACGCTGAAATTTTTGAGATAGGGGCAGACGATGTGTGGGGGAGAAAAAAAATTATGGGTCGGATATTTAAATTTGAACTTTTATGTCCGCAGACGATAATTTGTGGCAACAATTGTAATTTAGCTATCGTAGAATAAAGTTTGAAACAGGAGAAAATGAAGTGAACGCGAGAGCATTATCGAGCTAAGAGTTTCTGTGGTTTTAAAGTGGGGCTCAATCAAGAAAAATGCCTTCAACGTCTACAATTAGCATATGGAAATAAAGCTCCATGTCGTGCCACTGTATTCAGATGGTTTACAGAATATATATATTACAAAATATACAAATTTGTCATGTATTTGAAGAAATGGGTGGCTCGATCTTTGGAAAATTTGTCTACAAAAGTGCACTGATCTTGGAGGGAACTACTTTGAACAGTCCTAAGAGTCGATAAATTAACGTGTACCATTAAGCCGTATCTCAAAAATTTCAGTATGACCCTCCTATGAACTATCATTATCTACTAGACGTCCACGAAAGTCTAGTAGTACGCAAAAAGGATACTGGAGATAGTAAAACTGCGTCTAACTCATAAATACGTCCTACAAAGTGTACCAAAATGGCAACCAAGAATTGTTCTATATATAAAAAATATTCTGATATAACTAAACGAAGTTAAATATGATATACAGCAGAAATTATTATAAACGTATATTCTGTTTAAAATAATCTTATATATATATATTTTATGCAACCTATTCTTACCGAGATGTAAAACGTAGCATATTTAAACACTCTTATGACGGTCAGTTGTTTAGGTGATCTTGTGCTAATCCGATCTATCGGAGAAAAATAATCTCGTACTTCCTACACCTGCAAGACTGTGACCTGCTTCTTGCAATGTACACGAATATTTAAATCCCAGGAAGTACCTAGATAACCGCTTTGATACGGAGAAAAAGGGAATCCATATTAACTCTCATATCTGTGTTTAAACAGCTGAAAAGAAGCTCCCTGATGAAATAACCACTTTCCAAATATTTATCTGTTATAAGTAGAGTTATCTCTTCATTTTGTGAAGTGAGGGAACATGTTCCTGAAAATTCAGCTTCTAAGGAATAATTCCAATTAATTAAATAAAGTTATTTGACCCCAATAATAAGACGTTTATACATATGCTCGTAGAAGCCTTAAAATCTAAAGATGCCCCTGACTGCATTTTATTTCAAGAACTTTGAGCCCAGGGGTTCTTAAACTTATGCAGTCCGAGGACCCCCTCTTGAACAACATTTCTTTTTGCGGACCCCATCCCAACTCTAGGCATTTTAAGTCGTTTTTGAGACTTAATTTCTGGATCAATAATCTCATAGGCACTACGTTATAATAAATATTGGTAAAAATGTATCGCTGGTTATTTTAATAAACGGTCTTGCGCATTTATAGAGACGAACATTTTTATTGGGACATAGAATAAAAAACATAAAATGAATAAAAACAGTAGTAAAAAGAATTTTAAAAGTTGCAAATCATAATACATTAAACTCATACAAACATTTCTTGGTCAAATATTGGTCAAAATAGATCTATCTTATTATAATATGTTTTTCTGTAAATGATTTTTACTTAATGAGAGGTGTGCAGAGGTTCTCTTGAAATCAGAACCGCAATGTCAGGGTCTATGTTGGAAAGTTTTATTCTGAGGTTCGCTCCTACATTGAGTTTGTTTCTATACTTTGATTTCATATATATAACAATACCGAAAAAGCCTGTATACATAACTATGTTGTGCAGAACGGAATCAAATGTTGGAGGGCTTCATTTGCAAGTGCAGGGTAATCAGATCTGAGAAATGACCAAAAGTTTGTGAGTTCAGTTTTGTTGAATTGTAGTTTCAAAGACGTATCGCATGATAATTCCACGAGAATATCTTGTTCAAGTATAGATTGTTAATTCCAAAATTGTTTCGCGGACCACAGTTTAAGAATCTATGTTATAGCCGATATTGTTGACATGACCTGTGATTGGTTTGACATATCACGTGGTCATTGCTTTCAGCTCTGTGACTGGTTAAATTTTTTTATCTCTAACGCTACGTTCCGCTCCGGAAGCAATGCCAACAACACCTCAGTCTTCCCTCTACCAGACGATGGCAGCTAGCGCTCGGTACCAAATCTATGATTTCCAGTTCCGCTATTGGCACGGATGTTCGTAGCCAATGAGAATCGGGCTCTGAACTGTAGATCTCGTTTAAATTAGCTTTCATGTAACAAAAGATGGCGCTCACAGTCAACCGACCAATATTCATTTCTTTTTCGATTCCAGTCCCTGAAATGGATGCCAAAAACGGAATTTAGGTAATATTAAGAACAAAAGGTGGAGCAACAAAACTCCGGATGGCCATAATACGGCACAAGGCTGAATTGTAAACACATGACCAGTGCCGAACGCCATCGGATACTTGAAGGGGGCACATCAGGCGGGTAGTTATAATTTGCCTTTGGCATAAAACTCCTAGTCTCTTGTAGGTTTCGAAAATGACGTCAAGGCAGACTCGCAAAATGGTTATGTAAGTTTTTCGTAAGTTTTTCAGTTTTTCAGTTAAAAACGTCAGACTTAATTATTGTTAGATCATCAAACGAGTAAGAACAGATTTAATGCTTGTCTAATGAAGAAAGATTCTGTGTAAGCTATCAAGAAAAGGATGACATTGCTATCATCTTAAATGGCATTGTCTTGTTAGAATGTAAGTCATCGCTGCTGAACGCAGAGTCTATCCGCTTGTACATGTGCTCCTCCGTGGCGCTAATAGCCTTTTGGTTTTGTCTCAGAATGAGAGAGTGTATGTCTGAGTGTTTGTTTGTGAAGGGGCGTACACTGATACTAATATGCAGTTTCATTTCTTTTTACATTCTTTTTCATGTCGCCAGAATCGTATTATAGTGAGCGTTTCGGGCTTCCCCAAATTGGGTTCGGGTTCGAATCCCCGGCTGAGGCATGGACGTTCCTTACTGCCCCTTGTGAGGGGAACGTTCCCATAATAACGTAGCCAACAAAGTCTCGCTGAAGATGGTTCAATGTCCTCAAGACATAGTACCTCTCGCGTTTAAAAACAATAAACAAAGAAAAATAAAATCTGTCTTGCCAAAAGAGGAGAATTGTTCGTTTTGAAATTTCCTTTACAACTTGAAGTACAGTAAAACCTCGATTATCCGGACTAACTGGGACCATAGGCAATCCAGATAATCCGGGTAATATGGGTAATAAGCAAAACAAAATCCTTAACTAAGCAGACTTACCGTTTGTAAGGTATACACAAGATTCGATTCACATGAATCGAACTTTTGAGTGAATGAATTAAAGAAGCTGCTTGAGATATGCTAATTTCGGCATATGCGCTTAGTATAAATACCATGCAGCGTCATTAATAAAAAGGTTGTTAGGGTTGAAGAAAAGGTTGTTAAGGTTGATAGATAAGCGAGAGGGAGCTACGAGGGTATGCAGCTCGAGTGCTATCCTGCGCTAGTGCTTAGGGGTCCAAAGTTTACGTGGCAGAATTGCTGGTTGATTTACTGTTCGTGAGTATTGAAAAATATATTGTTCTTGAAAGCTGTATTTATATATCTGTACAAGTAGTACGTATGAATCTTGTTGTTAAAAGCAAAGCCTACATGTGCAAGAATATTCAATAAACATTGTTTCATGTATAAACTGTGTTTGTATCAAATTCATTTAGAGTGCCACTTCAAATTATACACACCCAAGTCTGGGTAGAAGTGAGCTATTTACTCTATACGTTTATTATGATCAAAAACTATGTTTTGTAACAAAATTACATAGAATGGTTTACAAGACATTAAAAAATATAAAAATAACTTTTCACATCATTTCTTAACAAAGAATTGGTAAGTCTAGTAAAGCTCTGTTAAACTCAACCATAAGAATTTTATTAGCATAATTTATTGTACAATCTATGAAGGAACTATACATTGAATCAAACTAAAAAGCGAATATTTGGCGTACTTGTAGTCACGTTCTTGCTATCATAGTTAAAAATAATTACAAGATAAAAAGAACTTTTTATTACCATGTTTTTTATTAACTTGCTTTCTTGTTTGTTTGTGTGTTTGTTTGTCCCTTATAAATCTTGCAATAAATTTTTAACTAACTTCCCGACTACCTAGACATTTGAAACTTTTAGAATAGCTCAGAACACGATGACAATGCATTTTTTAAAAATACTTTTAGCCATCTTTAGCAGAATTAAATTAATTTTCAGTTATTTTAACTTAATTTTGCTTTGTAGACTGGTGCCGCCATCAATCGGCCGGGACGGGAACGAAAAGTTAAACGCAAGTTAACTTCCAATTACCTTCATTTTCTTTCAAGTTGATGGGATAATTCATCAAAATTTTTAAAAAAGTATTTATTAATACATAGAATTGTCAAGTTTATGTGATTCAACAGAAAATTTAAGTACATGGTATATAATTACGAGATAAAAAGAACTTTTTATACACCATGTTTTTAAATTTTCTGCTGAATCACATAAACTTGACAATTCTATGTATTAATAAATACTTTTTTTTAAATTTTTTGATAAATTATCCCATCAACTTGAAAGAAAATGAAGTTTATTGGAAGTTAACTGGCGTTTAACTTTTAGTTCCCGTCCCGGCCGATAGATGGCTCCACCACTCTACTAAACAAAATTAACTGAAAATGAATTCAATACTGCTTAAAGATGGCTAAAAGTATTAAAATAATGCATTGTCGTCGTGTTCTGAGCTATTCTAAAAGTTTCAAATGTCTAGCTAGTCGGGAAGTTAGTTAAAAGTCTATTGCAAGATTTGTACCGGACAAACACACACACACACACAAACAAACAAACAAACAAACAAGCGAGTTAATAAAAACATGGTAAAAATAGGTTATGATATACATTATTCGCACCTGTAAACAAGAAAAAAATATCCCTGTACAAAAGTATAGCATCAATTACGCACAACAATCAGTTTAACCCCTTTTCACCCAAATATCTTTAGTCATTTGTATGCAATATTCAACAAAATTTAGAAAATTGGAAGCGGGTCAAATATTGACCGATTCAAATTCTTTGTCGTAAAGAACGTGTATTACCCACAGCCCAACTACACTGCTGGCCACTGTAAATGCAACACCCTGAAGGAAACATGCAAATAACATGAAATTTACAACATGCATTAGCGGAGGTGAGATATGCAAATGATTAGAATTTCAGCGCAGACGCACATCACGTGCGCCTGTGGCGCCACTTCAAAGCGCTATTTAAGGCTTGGAGATTTCGACGATTTCAAGTTCGGCAATTGTGTTTTTCTTGTGGTTTTTTCAAAAAAACGATCAATTATGCCTCGTCGAAAACAGCGATCATCTTTTGATCAAGTATCCGAGTTCGACAGAGGAAGGATAGTGGCCTACCGAGATTGTGGTTTATCTTTCAGGGAAATCGGTAGTCGTGTTGGACGAAACCAAACAACTGTAATGCGGATATGTGATCGTTGGATACAGGAAGGCACGACGGACCGGCGTGTTCGATCGCATCCACCTCAGCACACCACTTCACGTGATGACAGGCAAATTGTGCGCATGGCAGTGACGGATCGCTCAGTCACATCACGAACCATAGCACAGCACATGCAGTCTGTAACGCATCATCCAGTGTCTGCGCGTACCATTCGATGCCGTTTACAGCAGAGTGGTCTGTCCGCAAGACGTCCATTGCTTTGTCTACCCTTGACGCAGAACCACAGACGTCTCCGCCGCCAATGGTGCGATGACAGAAGGATGTGGACGGCAGAATGGAATGAAATTGTCTTTACTGACGAGTCACGCTTCTGTCTGCAACACCACGATGGTCGCATTCGAGTCTGGAGACACCGTGAAGAGAGGATGCTGAACAGCTGCGTTATGCACCGCCGCACTGGTCCTTCACCGGGTATTATGGTATGGGGCGGTATTGGATATCACTCTCGCACACCTCTAGTACGCATTGCCGGTACTTTAAACAGCCAGCGCTACATCTCCGAGGTGTTGGAGCCAGTTGTCCTTCCTTACCTTCAGGGCTTGCCCACAGCCATATTTCAACAGGATAATGCGCGACCACACGTGGCACGCATTGTCCAACGGTTCTTCGTCAATCGCCAGATTGAATTGCTTCCCTGGCCGCCTCGCTCTCCGGATCTTTCGCCGATAGAAAACATGTGGTCCATGGTTGCTCTACGATTGACCCAGATTCCATCCCCAGCTGCCACAGCAGATCAACTTTGGCAACGTGTTGAAGCTGCTTGGTCTGCTGTACCGCAAGAACTCATCCAAAGTCTCTTTGAATCAATGCCGAGGCGTGTGGCAGCGGTGATCTCCAACAATAGCGGCTACCCTGGCTACTGATTTTGGCAGGAACCACACTTCACAGAAGTCTATAAATTTAATCATTTGATACTTGGTCAACATGTTATCTACAAAATAAATTTTGTTGTGATATCTCTTGTCTTTCTTGGTGTTGCAATTTGGGTGGCCAGCAGTGTACAAGGAAACAAACTTGGTTCAATTTATTTCCAGTTATAAATTAAATTCGATTCTTTCCAAGAGGGTAAAAGGAATCGAGATGAAACCATTTACATTCTGTTTCCACGAAGAATCCCTGGTAGAAGTTTTACTCAGTCGTTTCCGAACTATTTTCGAACTAATAATTACTGCCATCGGACGATCTAGAAAACCTCTGAACACAATTATTTTCTTCATTCAGTGAGATGGAGGCTCACCGTACCGTTTGTGGGTTAGTTTGTCTCTGGTAGAAAAACTCGAAATGGAGAGAAAGTGGTGGAATGTGCTTTTAGTGGAAATGAGGTGAGAGCTCCATGCCGTGTATCTTTGTTATCTTGTTTTCTTTCAAAAGCAAAACAAACCGTTTAGCATAGTGTGAATGAGCAAATGTCCTCGTTCTTTGACGTATGGCTTCGTTTGGTAGAGAACCAGAAGTGCATTTTATGAGGAAACGGTCGCTATGATCCCTGACAGCTTCTTACTATGACCAGAAGGGATGGCTCGTAGGTGGATATAGATTCAATTCAATACCATTCGGCAGGGCCCGATTTAGAAAATTCTTGACTATAGGCACAAATCGCGATGGGGGCCCCCTAACACTGATATGAGCGTAAAATTTCAAAAATTGACACACAAAAAAAAAATAATCATGAATCATTGTGAAAGTACCATTTTACCAAGAATTGGCTATTTGAAGCGTAGAAGCGTAGAATATTATCAAATAACAAAAAGCAATACAACATATTAACTTCATCATCAAAACACCAATACAATGCAACCAGAAAAACTTGTTAATCCCTTATATACACTATAACAGGGGTGGCCAAACTCCTTGATAGTCCGAGCCATTTTTCAAAATTTGAAATTTTTCGCGAGCCGCAATTAAATACGTATTTAAAAGGTATTAAAAATTTTTTTTTTTACAGAAATTATATTTATTGAAAACATATAAATAAAAGTACAAAATATGTGTATTGAATTTAAATATTAAAAATTAAACACATTTATTGTACTTCTCTTGATAATTCTTTACAATTTGGTGAATAATTGGTGATAGCACTTCTCAGTAATTCTTTGAGATGCTGGTTAATTAATACTGATCGGTGTTTGGATTTCACGAATTTTAAAGTAGAATAAAATGATTCACATAAGTACGTTATTCCGAATATTGAAATAATTCGACAAGCAGCCTTTTTTAATTCAGAATTCTTCGATTCTGGTACAAATTTCCAAAATTCAGTAATCGGCGTCGACTTATATTTTTATTGTAGAGCTTGATCTTCTTGCATCTCTATTAATTCTAATTCTCCAGATGCTTTTTGGGTCATAATTATATTGGAAATGGAAAACTCACCTTGAATTACGTTAGTTTCAAATGGATTCAGAAAAAAATCAAGAGACGATTTAAAATATTTCAAGTCTTGAAATCTATTTTGGAATTCCGTCAATATTCCTTCTAGCTTTTTTTTATACTCGTTGAGTTTTTCTTGTTTAATATTGGAACAATTTTTTTTAATTCGAGGAAAATGACAAAATGTTTTATTTTTAATGTCCTTTTGAAAAAGTTGTAATTTAGTTTCAAAACTAAATATACACTGTGAGAGGTCAGATATTATTTTATCTTTTCCCTGCAATTGTAAATTCAGTGTTTGCAAATGTTCCATGACATCAGTCAAAAACATTAAGTCTTGTAACCACTCGTCATCGTCTAATTCTAAAAAGGTTATTTCCTTTTCTTTTAGAAATGCAGGTATCGGATCAAACAAATTTACAAATCGATTTAATACGTTGTAGCTAGATAACCATCTAACAATGCAAAAGAAATTAATGTCATTTGGAAGTTCTTCGTCCTTTAATTCTTCAAGGAAATTTTTGAATGGTCGTGATTTTTTGCATTGGTGCGAATGTAATTTACAATGTGTAACACTGTTTTCATAACATCAAGATATTTTAAATATTTTGTAACGAGATGTTCTTGGTAAATTATGCAGTGAATCGGTATGAATTGTGGAATTTGAGAATCATCTCTTAAAAGCCCAATAAGACCGATTTTTTTACCCAGCATTGCTGGAGCTCCATCAGTTGCAATGCTTACAAGTTTATTAAGAGGCACATCAAGTTTTCACTATGGAATCTAATGCATTTTTAATATCGACACCGCGGGTTGACTCTTGAAGTGCTACAAAATCTAATAATTCTTCTTTAACAACGAAGTCAGGTGAACAAAACGTATGAAAACTGCCAATTGCGGAAGATCTGTGATATCTGTCGATTCGTCAAGGGCTAAGCTGAATGCAATACAGTTCTTCAAATCATTTTTTAAAATTATATTCAAGAGATGTATTAATTGCAGTTATGCGTCGTTCGGTTGTGTGTCTCGAGATGGGAATTTGCGAAACAAATTTGTGCAATGCTGCATTATTTGGATCTTAAACTTTAAGTACATCTTCCAAGTTTTTTTTTTAATAAACTCTCCCTCTCCATACGGGCGTTTTGCACGAGCAATATTCCAGGCAATAACAAAACTGGCTTCAGCCACATTATTAGCTTGATTGCTAAAGGTCATCAAAATTGACTGTTGTTTATTTAAATTTGATTTTAAAGAAGCAAGTTTATCTGATCTTAATTTGGAATTTGGTGGATACTGATTAGAAAACTGAGGATGATTGGTTTCATAATGTCGACGTAAATTGCTAGCTTTATAATTTTTAACCGTAGAATTACAAATAACACATAATGCTTTTCCGTTATTGTCAATAAAAAAGAAATTCTCCTTCCACTCATTATTAAAACTTCTATTTTCTTGCTCGTATTTTCTTTTTTTATTTTCAATCTCTGTCGTCATATTTTTAAAAGAACTGGAAATAAATAAAGAAATTTAGAAAATACAAGTTTTGTGTTATTTAAACAATAACAACACGTGTTACATACTACGAAACAAATTATAGTTAACTTACCAAAAATTCCAGATTACAAATTATATCCGTAGCAAGAGTGATACAAATTGTTTTCTCAGAGCACAATGTCAACTGTCCGTTGCAATGAAAGTTTACAAATTCAAAATCGGTCTGGAGTCTGTCGATTACGCCTCTGTTTATGTTCGTTCGCGCAGTTTTCGATGAGTCATATCATTCTTAACTCGGACGGAAATGAAATTTGTTACAATGTTGCACTTAGTCTTTCATATTTGTTGTCAGTAATTTAAAAGTGCAACCAACCCTTTTTTCCTCAGCAACTATCTTCTCTAATGAGTAGAGGGCGCTACGCGCCACGAGGATGTGTCATCTCCTTATTATTTTTGTCTTTAAAAAGGGAGAGGGGCTTCCGGGGAAAAACTCCCGCCAGACAGGCGTTGGGGTTAGTAGTTGATCTTCTAATGCCGTTGAATGTGGTTGATGTTCTTCCTAATGTTAAAATTGTATATATGTAAATATAATTAAATTAATTATGTATGTGCTATTGTAATTAAATAAATATCTTCACCTTCTGAGATGGCGTTAGACCTGATTCCAGTTAGCTGATTTATTTTCGACGATGAGCCTGACTAGTGGCGTTCTTTCCCGCCATAAGTGATGACCGTCGGACGCCGAACACTGGATAAAGTCGTGAAGTTTCCACTTCATGCTGCTGTCAAGAGTTGTCGTCGCCGTTAGCCGCTGTTTTGCTTTTAATATCTATTTAGTTTTGGTTTTGGTTAGCGATGAACGTTGAAGCAACCCTCCTCGTTCCCGCCACAAAAGACATTTTGAAACACATACGGAACGATAATAATTTTTTAAAATATAATAACACAAAAATGAAAAGGGAACTCGGGTACATTTATCGAGAGCCACAAATAATCCTTCAAAGAGCCGCATGTGGCTCGCGAGCCGCAGGTTGGCCACCCCTGCACATACATACATATGATGAACTATACGTATAACTATACATATGATGAACCAATCAATCAATCAAATTTGAAAGGATATCTAAAAAAATTGCTATTAAAAAAGGTAAAATAAAAATAAATTTGAATTGAGAATGTTTTCTTCTTTTAAAATTAAAATTTTTTTGGGGCCCCCAACATTCGGGGGCCCCTAGGCCCGGGCCTACTGGACCTAATGGAAAATCAGAGCCTGCCATTCGGAAGAGAGAGTCGTAAGCAGTACCGGATTGAGAGGGGGGCAACTGCTCCGGGCGGCACGTCCGGGGACCGGCAAAATGGTATTGAAAAATTTATCCTTTTATTTATAATTTCATAGTGCCATAAAAATACAAATGAAACATAAAATTTAGATATCCTCAGATCACTTTCTTTTTATACTGGTGGGGTTTTATTAAACTATTAATTACAGAAAGTAAACACAAATCCTTGCTTTACGTAAGAGTAGAACAAGCGTATTTCAATAACGGAAGAGCGCTAATTGCGTTGATGAGATTTGCGGAGAATGTTTCATTGCCGAAAAACAAGCAGGTAGCTAGGGGAGGGGAGGGTGGCCCGTGACTCATAGAGATGATGAGAGGCGGGAAAAGATAGTGCCAGTTGCAGACTTGTCATTGTCGCCTCTCGGTGCGTCTGCTTGTAAATTTTAATTTTTAGGGAATTGTGCAAGTGTTCAATTAATCAGTGGTACAGTTTCATTCAAATGGTGGGAAATCATGTTCGAAAGAAGATACTGAATGACATATATCACGCAAAGTACTACGCAGTATGGTTTGATTGCACACCTGATAAATCACACACAGAACAAATGAGCCAACTAATCAGACGTGTTACTAAGGATGAAAATGGCCAATTTGATATCAGAGAAAGATTCATTGATTTCATAGCAGTTATTTGAAAATCTGGGAAGTACTTGGCAGATACAATATTTCATAAGTTGGAGGAAGATGGGTTAGAGATGGGAAATTGTCGAACCCAAACATATGATAATGGGTCGAACATGTGTGGTGTTTATATAGGAGTTCAAGCTAGGTTCTTGGATATCAACCCATTAGCAACTTTTGTCCCGTGCACAGCCCACTCCTTGAATCTGGTGGAACTACATACAGCATCAACAGCTACTGAAATAGCGTACGTATTTGAAATAATTCAGAGATTATACACCTATTTTGTTTCATCAACACAACGGTGGGAAGTCATGAAAGAAACACACAAAAGTGAATTTTAAAAAAAGGGACAAATGATACTCGATGGTCTGCTAAGTCTGAAGCAGTACATGCTCTTGTAAAATACTTTCAAGGAGTAATCAGCGGTCTCACTGAGTTGAACCAAGAAGAACAGTATACACCAGAGACAAATCTGGTGCCTCCAGTCTCATTCGTACTTTGAAAGATTTCGACCTTATTTCGGATTTGTTTGCTTGGGCAAATATCTTAAGGGGAGTGGTCACTTTTACGGTACCTTTAAAAGTATCATTTTTTAGTCCTATGTTCGATTGTATGTACTACTCATGATTTTTGCTTGATTTACATGAAATTTTTGAGGAACTGCCTATAGTACTGTTTATTATAGATGCAATTTTCAAGGTAATTAATAAAAATGATTTTTATGCATAAAAAGTGAATAATTTTTTTTTAAATCGAGCATTTTGCAGTCACTTCTGTGCCGCATTCTTCAAAATGAATTATTAAGGTACATTAATAATTTTTTACTATATGTGATTACAATACTTCAGGTAACAATATCCAGCAATATTAATCTAAATATATTAAACATTTTAGTACGTGCTATTTTTAATAGGAATTTCAAAAATGACTGAGTAAAAGCTTATAAAAAATTCTTTAAAAAATTAAATATATTAAGGTTAAAAAATTTTGGTGGATTTTGTTGTCTAAGTGTTGTAATCACATATAGTAAGCAATTTTAATGTACCTTAATAATTTATTTTGATAGAATGCGCACAGTAGTTGACTGCAAAATGCTCGATTTTTAAAAAAAATATTCACTTTTTATGCATAAAAAATCATTTTATTTTTTTTTTATTAATTACCTTGAAATATTGCATATATAATAAACAATATTATAGGCAGTTACTCAAAAATTTCATGTAAATCAAGCAAAAATCATGAGTAGTACATATAATCCAGCATAGGTCTAAAAATGATACTTTTAAAGGTACGTAAAAGTGACCACACCCCTTAAGAAATTAACAGAGTTAACAAGGAAATACAGAAACATAACATAATATTATCAAAAACAACAAAAATGTTGGAAGGTCTCACCAAAACCATGGAAAGGCTGAGAAATGAAATAAATAAATGGATAAAGACTGCTAAAGAAATAGCGCTTTTTCTAAATTGTAAAAATTTGAAAAGCTTGAATGACAAGCAGTTGAAACTTGTGCTGCAAACTTAGCTAGTAATATCCTGAGATATAGTGAAGATGAGTTCCCTACTGAAATCCTAGTTCTTCTGACCAGTTATAGAATTCAACAGTTAATTTTGAAGAAATGAAGCAACTTAATCTTCTAAACCTTATCCAAGAAAGAGATTTGACTGATGCTTTCCCAATGTGTGCATAGTCTTGAGAGTTTATTTAACGCTCCCAACTACATCAGCAAGCTGGGAGAGGAGTTTTTGCAAACTGAAGATAATTAAAAACTATCTCAGATCAACAATTGACTCCAAGACAGATTGAAAAAAACTCGCAGTACTGTCTATAGAAGCCAAGAGGCTAATCCAATAAATTATGAAGAAGCGATCAACTCATTTTCTGAAAGAAAAATCAAGGAAAATATTTTGTAAAATATCTGCACACAACACATGCTTGAGCAAGAGGGTAGTAGTAGTTTCATTTTAAGTCGGTATGAAAAAAAAAATGCAGATACTTCTGGTATAGCCATTCTGTTAAGTTAAAATATATTTGTTTTTATTTCAATAATAAGTTTGGCTCACCATCAAAAAGCCTATTACTTTTATCCTGTTATTTATTATTGCATTAAATAGTGATAAAAAGCTACGGGGCGGCATGGAGCTGACTGCCCCCGCTGAGAAATTTCCTAGATCCGGCACTGGTCATAAGAAGGGGTCAGTTCCATTTGATGTAGCAAAGTAAAGAAATGCTTCACAAGTGAATCACTTCTGGTGGAACAAAGCTGGTATTCTTGCTGATGGTGCTGATGAAAATGAATTGAGAATGTGATCGCATTCACGGGTGAAAGTTTGGGGACCATATTAACAATCATCGTGTCAACGTGTTCTCGAAATGGAACATGTCATGGAACATATGCCAATTTCACCTCGTTACGGGTGAAAATGGTTGCTGCAGCTGTACCCCCTCTAAACTGACGGAGGAGAATGGGTTGGTAATGTTGAATTCCGCCTTTCATATGCGGGCAGGAGGAATCCCACCCATTCAAAAGACAGACGAGAGGTAAGGAGGGGTCAATCCCATTTTATAGGGCAAAGTAAAGTTTCATAAAGGGCGTCGCTCCTGATGGAGCAAAGATGGTGACCATTGGCGGCTCCAAGGGGGGGGGTGGGCAGTAGGGGCAATGGCTCCTCTCAAAAAGCCCGGCTAATTTTTCTTCATAGCCTAAAATTATATAATCGTAGACCTAAGACTAAATGAGTTTAAATTTAAAATGGGGGGCTTTCTGAGCAGATAAGAAGCGTGTCAACAGCATATATATATATATATATATATATATATATATATGTATATATATATATATATATATATATATATATATATATATATATATATATACATATATGTATATTATATACATATATATATATATATATATATATATATATATATTAATATAATATATATATATATATATATTATATATATAATATATATAAATAAGAATAAGATGAAAGAGAAAACCAGTAATAGCTCTAAAGCTACTTGAAGCCAGGAACATCCAACATGTAAAGAAAAGTATGAATAAGGTTTTTGACAGCATTTCTTCATCAGCGGTGTCAATACTGTCTAAAAACCAATGGATTGTTTCTGATGAGTATGATCTATTAAACACACTCAGATACCGTACAATCCATTTAACAGAAGAATTGAATAATAATGAATTAAGTTTGAATAAAAGTACTTAACCAAAGAACACCAAGCCTGGCGCTAGTCAGAGTGGAAGTTAAGAACTTGTAACCGCAAGATGACTGACGTCATATAATTTGCAACCATTGAGGTAGTGGATACTCAGTTACAGACTTACTTAGGTTACCATATTTTAAGACTATTATTCCTTTATTTATTTAGTTTTTATTATTGTTACTACTATGAGTTAATTTTTTTTTCTTATGATTTTTATTTTTGTTTTTAGTAGTTATTATTTTTATTTTAACCTATTGTTATGTTTAACTTATTAATGCAACAGAACAAACTATTCATTAAAACAAAACAACCAATTATGTTTTTGGATAGACTTACTGGGTAATTATTACGAGTTAGCACAGCTTTCAAGTCTATAATATGCTTAATCCTATTGTCTTTAGAACATAGCCTATTTATACGAACTAACTGATTTACAATAATGTTATTAAAACAGATTTATGTAAACAAGTTAGATAATTTGAAAATTTAACAATATTAAAATTATAGTCAGATCTTTTGTCGTATAAGTAATAAGTAAATTTATTGTTAGTACTTAATTTAATATTAATATCTAGAAAGTTTACATTAATATTATCATGGCTACTTTTAATTAGTTCCAAATTAGGAGGGTAAAAATTTAAGTCTATAGGGTTATTACTTTTATTTATTACTATTATATCATCTATATATTAAATAAATTGTAATTGCTATTGTCTCTATATTATTAATTGCAAAAATAATATAAGTATAAATTAGCTAGACATACTTGAAGCATTACCACCTGTGGTACACCTTTGGGACTGTAAGTATATACTATTATTATGAACTATGAATTATGTTATTTACTAATTCTAGGAGCCTATTGAAACGAATTAGTTTTAATTTCGTTGGTTTAAGTATTGAATATTATTTTGTACTAACATTAGGATTATTCTATTTAAATCAATTATTCAATATTATTAAATAGATCTTTAAAATCATAAGTTACAATATATTTACAGTTATCTAATGTTTGTAGTTTTCTAATTAGACTATAGCTATTATCAATTATACCACAAACACCAGATGTTATATTTTTATAGATTAATTTAAGGTATTTTAATAATAATTTACTTGCTTTTGTAGCATAAGTATTATGACCACAGGTTACTGCTCTAAAAGCAATAGGTGTTTTATGAAATATATTATATATACATATATATATATATATATATACATATATATATATATATATATAATACATATATATATATATATATATTATATATATATATATATATATATATATATATATATTATATAATATATATATGACGAGCGTCGTTCTACGCCCGTTCACTAAATTAGTATGCAGTCTTCTTAGTTACAGTTCGTGGCACTGAAGTAAGGCAGATGCAAGTAATGGCGACATATTATGATCCAATATAGTTAAGATTTATTTTCTTCAAGTTCATGAAAACCATCGCGCCAACGTTCGCACGTATTAATGTTCGCCATTTCGAAACCCTGCGGACCCGGCTGCGCACGTCCACTATCAACGAATTAATCCCGTGCTCTGCGTAATTCTCTATTGTCATTAGCGCGTCTACCCTTATGGCTCATGCGCAAAGCACCACATGTTAAAATCTAGAATCTTCTACTGTTTACCTAAGCATAATTTTTGCGCCAAATCCCGTAAACCTATCTAAAAATAAATTCCCTCCATGGAACTTCAATATCGCGAATCGAGGTCAACTAACGAAAACGGGGGGAAAACCCTTTTTCCCGACGCGTTTTACCAATGATTTTAATGTTAAATTTGATTATTCTGTGGCCCCCCCTTGTAAATCGCTTAATTACTTTTATTTTTTAATTAATTCTTACCACACATATATATATATATATATATATATATATATATATTTATAACCCTAAGAGCCGACGTTGCCCCCCCCCCCCCCAAAAAAAAAACAACTCTGGACTGGAGCCGCCCCTGATGGTGACTGCTGCTGAACTCCTCTTGGTATCGAGGAAAATGGGGTTTAGAATGCTTAATTACAATCACGTGCAAAAATATGGGGGAATATTGTGGCTATCAACCCTCGTAGGTGAAAAGGTTGCTGTACATCAAGTCCCCATTCTGATTAAAATAAATTAATAAGTAACATTGAATCTCAACTCTTTTCCATTATACTTGCAGTTCCCTCTCAAATACTCACGGTGATAGGGAAATGAGTAGGGAATCCCACCTGATGTGATGAAATAACGATCGCTTTGTCAGACAGTTTTACTTTGTCTGTAAATACACGTATGTGATTAGACACGACAGCGTAGCTAATCGTTTGGGGATTTGCAATTGGTTAAATACATTTCAATGCGAGCACCGTGCACTTTTCAATGGGGGAACCACCGTGCAGATGAACCAACACCCCTCTCTGGTGGCACTTTCAGTTCCAATTCCAACGCGCTACCACGGGGCTACCTCGGGTCCCTGTCAAAAAGTATAAGTTTGAAGTCTATGGGATACGAGTACCGCTTTGCCCATCCGTGGCAGCAATGCAACCCAATGTTGCTTATTATTTTTGAGAAACCATCATTTTTCACCAAATTTGCTGAGCCATTAGTTGAATATTATGATGATCATTGACATATTTGTGTCGATTTTTATACTTTTATTAGATATTTACATTGAATTACACTGATGCTGTTAAATATTTTATGCTGGGAAAGAATCCTGGTCCCTCCCGTGAGTCAGACTGTTTAAACGGTCCATTTTGGCATATAATTAACATAAAAACAAATCCTAAATGCCATAAAGATTTCGCAAGTTCAGCACTTTAGTCTTATCATCATCATTATCCTTATTATTACTATTATTATATTTTTAAAGATAGGGCCAGAGGTAGCCTAGTGGTAGCGCGTTGGACTTAGAGCTTGAGGTTGCGCGGTTCGAATCCTGAAGAACACATTTAATTCCTTCGTGTCTAGGCAGGATAAGGGCACGTTCCATCCGTAGACCGGAAAGTCCTACGAAGTCAGAGAGGGTGGGAGAAGGTACGAGCCTCCCCCTCACGTGTCGCCCCTGGGAGTGCACCAGTGGGTGTTGTTGTTTCACTTATACGATGCCCCGTTGAAAGCAACCTACGATTATCGCGGATTAAGTGCACGTCTTAATGGACAAGTGCCCCGCATTGGCAAACATTATTTTAAAGATTTACCCAAGTTTCAGTTAATTCATTTTTGATTGGAATCAGTTGCATTAGGGCCTGTAGGACATAGGAGTCCGTTGCGTTGCGTTAAGGAAAAGATGACGTTCCTAAAGTGCAACATTTTTAGAAGTATTCATACTTTAACATATTTCCAAAATGCGTTTAGGTTTAGAATAGTTTTATTTATTTTGTAAAATTATAGCTACTCCTCTTAGTTGTTAAACCCCCTCATTTTCGATGAAATGTTTACCGCGTTTTAAGCAGCAGATTTTCAAGATAAAAGAACAAAAACACTCCATGTTAGCAACTTGTGATTTCACATCGCGATTCCTATTGGTGCGTGACAATCTGCCTCCAGTCGAAAATCAGGTGTTCCTAAACAACGTTCATTATCTCCCAGAGCCTTAGAAGTTGAACATCTAGTTTTCGTTTTCCCCGCTTTCGGTTTCTAGCTTTCGCGCTGGAAGCCGTCGCAAAATCTGCGGTCCACCCATGATCGAGCTCTTAGCTTCAATAGAGGGCGTTGTATTAGCTTCCATGATGGCGACTTCCAACATTAAGTTACCGCGAAGACTTCCTCTATTATTAATTGATGGAGTATTATTTCCAGGGGCATCTATTCGGATACCTGTATCTTCAGAAAAGAAGTAAGTATCTGATATATGTATTCTAATCGTTTTGTCTTTCTAAAATGATAAATACGTATTCCGTGACTGTTTGTTTACATTCAACAAGTTACTGTTAAGAGAGCCAATTCATTGATTTGGGCACACATCTTATATTCTTAATAGTTTTCTCTCGTTTTAAGATTGTGGAAGCATTTTCTCTAACCTATCCACTTGTCCTTCTATTGTTTTTAATGGGTAAAGTTTTCTAATCCTGAAAATGCTTTCACAGGCCACTCAAAGCCAAGATTTCTGCAGCAGGGAAAGTTCTGCCGCAGAAATGTTCATATGCACTATCCGAAAGTGATTAAATAGTTTAATATTTATTGGAATTGTTCGGTGACCTTTTTTCTTCTTATAGTGTTTCATTTTAAGATAATAGCACCTCTTCCAGTGGAGTATAGGTTCTTGTTCCAAATCAAAAGTCCGTAAATTCTCTTTTGGGATTTAAGATTTCTTGTACGTGCATAAAAAGAAGTCATTAAAACTACCCCCTAACTTTCAATCTGTCTCCGTTCTCTAATGGTCTGCAGGATTCTCGGCATTTTCAACTCGCACTAAGTACTTCACAACCCCCCCCCCCCCCCTTTTTGAGATTCAGAACTTTATATATGTAAATTTGTAAATCCTTCCTTGAATGGGCCTGTCCTTAGAGAGAGGCTAAATATCTATCTGGGCATACTGCATTCATATTTTATTATAAGCATTAAAATTATCACTTCTGTATAAAGATCATGACTATAACTTGAGTTATTAAAAAATAATTATTATTTATAAACGAAATATTTTAAAAAAATTACTCTCTGAATTGTTTGAAAAGTTCCTACATTGTCTCTAATCGTTTTAGATAAAAACTTTGGGCTCTCTTCATTAAAACAGGAAATGTGACGTATCGAAGTGTATCTGAAGCGATTTAATTTTTTACTAGTTTGAAGCTTTGAGAAAGTAATACTGTATCCATAACAGGAAATCTATAAATTCTGCTGAATGGATTTATTTTTTTATGTCTAAAGTCAGAAGCTATCATAAACATTTGATTTGTGATTAAGAATGTGTCTGATAATTTGAACTTCCTAGTATATCTATTTTGCTGAAATGCATTATTCTAAATAGTGAGATACATTAAATCATATAAGCATTGTCTATTTATTGCATGATAAAATTCAAATTATTAATAATTATACTATATAAAATTTATCTCCCTTAGCAATTTCTTTTTATAAAAGAGCAAAATTTTGTGATGAAATTTAAGTATGATTTTTCTGTCTATGTTTAAAGAACTTATATATGTGTAATACTCTATATATTAATGAATATTTTCTGGGATCAAATTGTCATAAACATTTTAATTTGTCTTTTATTTAAAGTGTGATCTTTGACTTTCCTCTCTGAAATTTGATTAAAGCTGTTAGGCATATAGCAAACATTTAACAGCATAATACTGCATGTAATATATCAAGAACTAATTCATAAAGTCAGTATTTCCTTGCAAGTTTTTAATCAGTCAAGTTCTACTGAGGTTTATCAGAATAATTAATAGAATTTTATTTCTCCCATGTTATAAAAAGCCCTAACTATAAAAATGTTTATGCTACATAGTCATCTTGCTTTTATAACTTTAAAAGTGTGGGGAGAAAAAAGTTTCTCAAGAAATTATCACTATGAAGTACTATTTCCGTTAATTCTATCTCTGTGTTTGTCTCCTGAACTATCTGCCAGGGGATGGCCAAATGGTTAGGGCACTTTGCATTTGGTTCAGATCCTGTGGGTCGAGTCCCACTGTTGGCATGGATGTTTGTAGCCGTTCGGAATCGGCTGTAAACTGTAGGTCCCGGTCTAATTAGCCTTCGTGTAGCTAAAAGTTGACCGTAGCGCTCCAAACCAAACCAAACCTGAACTATCTGAGCCGGACAATGGCCAAATGGTTAGGGCATTGGCATTTGCGGGGCCACCCAGAGACTTTACGGGGTCTGGGGCAAACTTCTGTCGGGGGCCCCAAGAAATATGATTAATCGAATAATTTTTTTGGGGGGGGGTGGGGGCCCTTTTTTCAGGAGATTATTTTGAATTCTGAAGTATGGTACAAATTTCAGAATTTTCTTTCGGAGGTAATCTAATAAATAAATTTAAAAAAATTTTTTTTACGGGCTTGGGTATTTATATCCTGTCGGCTTGTCACGTTTCACCACATGACTTTCCATAATAACACACAATATGCACAAATGAAGAGGCACAGTTCCTTTAGAATTGCAGCCTTTTATTTGTGTAGAAGTTATGGCGGAGACAGGGCGTCCTTCTAGCCTGACGCAGAGGATACATGTGTACACATACAGAGACAACCACAGAATGCCTGCCTGGCTCGTTTAGCCAGGGGCTGTACTAAAAACAAATCAGCGACTGTTTACATCAACACAGATGTTTGTCGTGGGTGGTAAGGCTGGTATGCTTCTTAGAAGCACATTGGGTGCGTTTTATTGTTTGACACTTTTGATCACTTTATCTCTGACACCTGCGGCCATTATCTCTGAGATATTGTGAACTGCGGATTTTAGATGACTAGAGACAGGGTTTAATCCTTCTGGGCGGCACGACTCTATATTTCTATCAACTGCAAGGAATTTATTGTGGTGTTTTTCCCATACTTTTCACTCTCTACTGCAGTTATTTGCCTGAATGTGTTTTTCTGGAACTTGCAGATGTTCACTTGCTGTTGGGTGTGCTATTCTGAGAAAAGGGGCCTATCTTAACAGATGTGGGGACCCTATTTATAGAAATAGACGAGATTCAACTTATAATGTCACACATATATATATATATATCATTAAATATTATTGAATTCTTATGTATATTATTAAATATAAAATTATTTTCATTAATATTTATTTAAAATATCATGTATGCACAATATGTTTTATACAGTTTTAAGTTATTTAATTTATACCATTTATTTAAAAACTTGCATTTCTCAAATTTTTAGCATGAATATGGTCAGAAATCCTTTTAAGCCGAAGTACTTTGAGTAGTGCTATTATTGGTGTTGTTCCAAGAGAACTACATTCATCTGATGAGGTAAATATAGTCCTCTTATGTTATGTTTGCATATAGTATTATGAAACATACCTATGAATTATAATTAAGTTAGAATATTGATCATTTATGATGATACTGATATATTCAGTTTTAGAGATTGATGTAGTAACAAATAGTAACATTTTGTTTGATTGTATTGTATCTAAAATTATCCTGTTTTTATATTGTCAGAAATTTCCATGTAATATTCTCTTGATATTATATACACGTGTGTTTGTGCGTTGTTGATGACTTGGATTTTTTAAAGATTGTTTAAAATAGTTTATAAAAGAATCACACTATACCTCTGATTCCTTTTAAGTGGAATGTAAAAATCCTCATTTCATATACTGTTGAAACTACTGTAAGACTAACCTTGATGAGTTTTCTTATTTATTCTAAAGAGAATTGCATGCAATTTAACTGAGCTTTAATAATCACATGTGTCATGCTTCAGTGATTTTCTTTCTAGAAGCTTTTAAACTTCTGTAATTCCTTCCTTCCTTTGTTTGATTCAGAATTTTAATCTAATAAACAGGAATTATACTCTAAAGAATGTATAAGATTATTAGGTCGAGGTGTTAGATGAAAGATTAAAATTTTATAACAGATTTTTTAAAAATTAGTTTTATAACAAAGTTCAGATAACAAATAATCATTTGAACCAATTATTTTATTCTATCTATATGTTAATACAGCCCAATTTTGTTCTACTGGTAAATAATATAGGATAGTGAGATAAACTTTAATATTTAGAAACAAATTAATGTTTCTAGAATTATCAAAGAAAGTTTTTACATTCATCTGAAAAATATATTTTATAATCTTCAAAAACAGACAGATTTCTTTGATACACTCATGTGCTTAGATTAAAGTTTGTGTGGAAAATATGTCCATGTTTTGTATCTTCTAAATAAAATGGTGACAACTTATTAAAAGTGCATTACTGGCATAAATACCAATATCACTCAGATATTTTACCTTGATGAAATTCTTCATAGATGTTTTTGTTGTGAAACCTAAAGTGCTCTAAGAGCAGTTTGACATTTGGGGTGATCTTAGAAATATAGACAGTGGTAATTTACTCATAAACATATAAACAGCATCCCTGGATATCCAAGTATGCCTGCCATGCTGATTTGTGAGAGTGAATTATTTTCATAGTCAGTTAAAGTAAATAGCCATATACAGTGGTACCTCGACTTACGAGTTTAATTCGTTCCATGACGGAGCTCGTAACTCGAACACTCATATCTCAAATCAATTTTCCCCATTGAAAGGAATGGAAATACCATTAATTTGTTCCGGACTCCCCCAAAACATCGCAATTTTTTGTTACATGTTTTTAAATAAGAAAAATGTTCTTATAAACGACGAACATTGTATAAGAATGCAATACAATAGAATGTAGTGCAATAAATTTGTTTTATTAAGTGTAATGTACAACATTTACCTGGGCAGAGCAAGCTGCCCCGGGTGGTAATTGTTGAGTGTTAATCTCTCGGTTTAAGACTGGATAGTAGTCTCAGAATAATATATACAATTGTATAATAATCGTACATAAAGGTTGTAAATATTATATGCTTCTTGTGTTCTCATTTGATGAGCACGTAACATGGCATTTGCTGCTCAAACTAGCGGTGAGAAATCTTAAGTTTGCTCGTAACCTGAATTTTAGCTCATAACTCGCAAAAAATCTACCGAAGAATGCTTGTATCTCGAAAAACTCGTAAGCCGAGACACTCGTAAGTCAAGGTACCACTGTATGTGTAATTTCTGTTAAAGGTAGTTTCTTAGACTACTTTACATTATAACTCTCCTTTGTAAGATATTCTTTAGTAAGAAGAAAAGCTTGAATAATAATGATTTTCATCTAAAAAGGGTTACAACAGATTGGGGGGAACCAGGAAAATTCAAGGATTTTAAAAATACATCTAAAATGTGAATGATAGAAAGAAAACAGACTTGGAATATTTAAAATATACTACATTCTAGGTGACCTCTAGCTAGTTTTCTGAACTAAATAATTTACACTGTTAAATTTTTCTATTTAATTTCCTTTACTGTTTTATTAAAATTTGATTTTTTTGTTCAAATCTGAAGTTAATAGTAAATATATTTTTTGTTCTATACTTTGTTCGCATCATGTGCAGCAGTAGTACTTCATCTGCTTATTCTCAAACATTCTATATCTTCTTTTGTCTCAGGTTTTTATGAGAAAACTCAAATTCTGTATTTTTAAATTTAAAGATGAGGATGTAAAGAAAATTACGATAAACATGGAGATTAAAAATGTATAAAAAATAATGATAAACATGATGATTACTTTTATCACAATGGAAAAAGGAAGTTAAAATTTCTGTTAAAGTAAATTTATAAATGTTGGTTAGTAATAAAAAAAATTGTGTATTGTTACAGTTCTCTAGTATTATTTTTGTAGTATCATAAGACATATATATATATATATATATATATATATATATTCTATTAATTATCCCTTTTTTTCAGGAAATGAAAATATTTAATATTTACTACAGAAATTCAAAGCTATCCCTCTTTTAAAAGTTTTTAAATTATAACAGATTGGTTAAATAATTTCATAGAAAGTCAAGGAAAACCTAGACTAGTCTGACAGTGCTTCAATTGTATGAGGAGTTAAAAAAACTTGTCTTGTCCCCCACTAAAATCTTAAAATGTTTCATTAATATACAGCTGAAGATATGTTGTAAAGAGTTTTTCTAGGCATGTATGTAGAAAGTATTTTTGTTTTTAGGATGATGGCAATGTTTTACATTCTGTTGGAACTGCTGGCATTGTCATTCAAGTAACTGGGACCAACTGGCCAAGACCTGCTTATACACTTCTGGTAACTGGTTTGTGTAGGTTTAAGTTGGAAAGAATAACTGAGAAGTCACCATATCTAGTAGCAAGTGTTCGTCAGCTTGATAGGCTTCCTGGTGAAGAAACGGGTAAGTCTCTCCTTTGAGGCTTCTTATTATCTAATACATGAAATTTTGTTTTATTTGTTATTTTTTCTGGAAAGTGGATAGATTGTCTGTAGTTTATATATATAAAACAGTTCTGTAACTGACTGATTGACATAATGCACAGACGAAACCGCTGGACCTAAAGGCCTGAAATTTTGCATGGTGATTCTTCTTATAGTGTAGGGGTGCACTAAGAAAGATTTTTGAAACATTCTTCTTAGATTTTTTAAAATTAAATTTTTAAGCTGTTTTTGTAATTTTTTTTAAGCTTGCATTTAAAATAATTTGAGGGTTATAAAATTTATATCACGAAAAGATCATAAAATTTCTTTAAAGTGAAATCTTTTTCAAAGCTTTACCTCCATTTTCTGATTTTGGTGAATTTTTAAAGATTTATTTTTAGAATTTAATTTATTAAATGCTGATCACGTGGCTTCTTTTCTTTTTGGGATGCTTTAAACTAATTTTGCATCACATGCATAACAACAAAATAGACAAAAGAAAATTTTTTTTCTTGCTAATGCGGCAGACGATTGGACATTATCCAAAAAATATTAAAATACAGTAAGTATATGTTCCTCAAACTGTAGTATATTCTTTAGTATGTTCTATTAGATTTAATTTGAATATTTTCTTCTACATTATTTTGTCTATAAAAATATCCTTATGATTTTTTTAAAAATATATATACAGTGGAATCTCGATCTATCATTTTTCAAGGGACCGATTGAAATGAACAATAAATGCGGGAAAACGATAGATGCGGAAACATAACAAAGCAATATGATCGTTGGGACTGAATAAAATGAACGACACATACGGAAAAATGATGGATCCGAAAACGATCGATCGAGATTCCACTGTATATAGTTTTTTACATCAATTGCATACATTGACCGTTGTATTTAATTTGAATGTACTCCATAGCAAAGTACGGGTATTCAGCTAGTCTACAATAAAAAAATTATGTCTCTTAAGCATGCATTTTTATTTTGCAGTTTTTAACTTTTATTTAATTTAATTTTACTGTTATTGCTATGAACTATGTATGATACAGTTACTTTTGGCATATATCTGTGTGTCTACTTGCTTCATAATGAACTTAACTATAGGAATATATTAGGGATTATGTAAAAGAAAGAACAAGTTTGATATACTTGTTTATATGTTGAAAAATATAGTTTTTCCTTCTGTATAATAAGCATTTTATATGTATACTGATTAACCCTTTGAGGGGCGCCGTCCTCACTGTGCGAACACATTTTCTAGATTTTTTTTAACCTAAAAAATGTCAATTTTTTTTCAATTAATGTAAAATACTTTTACATCTTTAAACTGATAATAAATGGCAGCACCAGACATTTGTCTGTTCATTTCACTTGAACACAATGAATGCAAGTTAATGCTGTTCATACTTGGTTTTACTTTCAATTATTTTAAGGTTAAAAACCTAAAATGTTTTAATTTTTTCCACTAGATTTTATAAACATGCTTCAACGTACTGACATGTCATTACTTCTTAAAAGAAATCGTTTATTTATTTCTATTTTTGCGCTTTTAAATGGTGTTCGCACAGCGAGAATGCCGCCCCTTTACGACATTGAAATACAGGCTCACCCTGGAAAGGAAAAACAAACACAGCTGCTTTATGTTTTCTCTTCTAGACGATTTGGTCTTGCTTCTTGGGGGGTAAAGAGGATTTAAAGTCGATAAGCCTCTGAAATTAGGGGTGTTTTTGGAAATGGAAGACGTTCATTTGTATTCACTTCGCTTGGAATGTTGGCTTTATACCTTTACAGGTGTCCCTTCGATAAGCAACTTCTTTTGTAGCTGTTTCAATGGTGCGTGCTGGGCACTATCACCTACAGTTCCCAACCTTTCTGCATTCGACAATGGTCTATTGAATTCATTCTGTGTGCTAAGGTTGGCCTTGTCAGAGGTTCCACAGGCAGAACTAATCAAGAGGTGACAAAATGTCTGGCTTATTGTTTCCAAATGGCAACCGGCCACCTTCAGCGCAAGTGAAATTAAATCAATTACTATAAGCATGACCTCTGGGTGGGCTCCTGGAAATCCCCATGTGTGAAGGTGTTGGAAATAGCTAAAGCGCGATTTAAAAATAGCATTACATGTTTCCAAAAGTTCCATGGAAAAACAGCCATGAAATGATATGTTCAGGTTTTTTATTTCTTTAATTTTTATATTTTACTGATATTTCTCACATTTTTCTGACATTTTTATATTTTTTGAAATTTCTTATTTTTGATATTTTGAGTTCAATGATTTTAACATTTTGAAAAATTTCTTAAATTTAAAAATTTTTAAAATAAAATTCAAATTTCTGTTTGTTGAAAATTTTTTAGTAAAATAATTATTATTATAATGATATAAGATCAGTTATTTTTGTTTTTGCTCGAGTAAAACAAGGTAAGTTAGTAGTCGAACTCAAATGCCCTACACGGGCGCTTCGCACTGTGAGGACGGCCCCCCTACCTAAGGGGGGCTGCTAAATTTTTTTAATCACATTTCTTTTATCTGTAGGACCATTATACCTCATTCTTACCTTTTTTTTTCAAAAAAATTACAATAATAAAATTGCGCCCCTCAAAGGGTTAATATATTTATATCTTTATATATGTTTGATAAATGTTCATAGTATTTCAACGTAAAGTTCTTGAGCATAATATAGTGTTTAAAATGTTTTTAGTATTGAATGATATTTACATTTATTATAATTTGTTTTATTAAGAGGTTGATGAATCTAACGCAGAACTATCAGATCTGATGGAGCAGTTTAGAGAACAAGCAACAAAACTGATTGATATGCTAGATTTATCAGTGCCAGCTGTGTGAGACTGAAGGTATTTAGTTTAAGTATTTTCTTGTGTGTCTCTTGACAAAATATGGCCTTTCCTTACTGTTGATAATTTTTTTAATGGATATGTTGTTATTCATACATGTTTGTTTACATCAGAAGGGAATGAAAAAAATTATCATTAAGTTCACTTTTTCAGCATCCCTAGCTTTCAATTTGAATTTTTATGGTATTATAAATTGTTTTGTTAATCAAGCAAAAGCAACAACCTAAGTACTACCTAAGGTGAAACAGCACCTTACCCTGAAAGGTTAAACTTTTCATTGATTGAAAAATTTTAATGAGGCATATTATATTTGTAATTTTAAACAAATTCATCAAAAATTTTCAAATTCATTGTTAATTTATTTTTTCTATGCTTATTTCCTGTATCATTATCACCTATCTGAGCATCTTAAGTTAAGCTCAACAATAGATTAGAAGAAATAATATTTCAGAGCGCACATGTTGTTTTATTGCTAGCAGAATTTTCAGAATTGGACATTTATTTATCAGATCAAGTATACATAACAGAATGTTGAATATTATTGAATATGGATGGTTTCACTTAGTTACCAAAGAATTTTAAGAAATGTTTGTGTTGTAAATATATATAGAACTGAGTTAGTTTCACAGAATGCTGAAAGTACCATTGTAATTATTATTATTATTACTATATACAGTGGAATCTCGATCTATCGTTTTCCAAGGGACCGATTGAAATGAACGATAAATGTGGGAAAACGATAGATGCAGAAACATAACAAAGCAATATGATCGTTGGGACTGGATAAAATGAACGATACATACGGAAAAACGATCGATCGAGATTCCACTGTACTATTATTATTACTTAAAGCCAGAATGGTTGACATTTTTAGTTATTTATTTCCAAGCCATTGATATTGATTTGATTCAAAACCAAAATTGATTTATGTTAAAAGGTTGCTCTTTTGCACTTTTACAAGAAAAGTGTATTTTAATTGTGGCTAGTGAATTATTTTTTTTGGAAAAATACTTGGTTTATGTACTTAGTGCTAATAGCATATATAAACATTAATAATAGCACACATCTATCTCTCTGTCTGGAATGCTTTTTCCTTTTTGTTGCCATATTCAAATGTACTTTGATTACCACGTTTTAAAAATAAAATAAATTGAACTTAAGCTTTAATTTTTGAAATATTTTAATATTATACTTTCCTCTTGATCAAAATATATAAAAATATTTTTCAACTTGTAACATCTTTAAATGAAAAACCAAACACCTCAATAGTTTATATTTGGTGCGTGTTCATTTATGAATTTAAAATTATGAAACAACTAAATTAAATTTTTCCACCGCAGTTAATGTATTAATTATTTAGCGTTACTGGAAAATTTACTTACAGCACAATATATACATCTAAATTGAATGTTGACGATAGTCCGATTGCTGGAAAGCATACTAATAGAGTTAAGTAAAGTGATGCTATTATGTGAAGTTCAGATTTTATTTAAATTTTTTGAAAAATTGTGTTTTAAATGGATTATAATAGTGCTGATATTGCATAATTTTAAATAATTAAAAATGTGTATAATTTAAATAAAAGAAAGTGTAGAAGATATTTAGTATACAAATAATATTGACTTTGCAGATGCAAATTGATAAAAATTAAAATTAACATGTCATTTTTGACGGGCTAACCACTAGTCTATGATAGTTATATATTAAACAATACTGAATTTATTTTTTTGCAAGTCCTGAGAAATTAACTTACAGATAAAAATTTCAATTTTACCTTTTGACCCTCATGCTAAAAGACTCTATTTGTTTTGTCTATACATAATTTGTTAGTCATCTCTTTTGTTAATATCATCGTGTAGCAGTGTGTTTTTTTTTTTTTGGGGGGGGGGGGGGGGTAAACCCATGGAGTAAAGTGATATTGAATTACTGTTACTGTAATTAAATTTCTGATAAATAGATTAAAAAGCTTTTATTGTTGATAAATCATACTTTTACAAAATTAATATATACTTACACAGGACTAATAAATGTTTTCCTTGTTAACTAAATAGTTTTACTGGCATATGAACTTGAAAAACAAAAGTTCTATAAACAGAAAATGTTTCATTTTTATGTAGCGTTTACTCAATTCATTACCTACTGAGAGTCTTCTCCTGATGTTTGTGCTGCTATTGTCCGAGCATCTCACTCTGAAAGACTGCAAATTTTAGATGCTGTAGATCTTGCAGAGAGGTTCAAGAAAACATTGCCTCTTCTAGTTCGCCAAATTGAGGTAGAAAAATTTCATTTATTTTCTGATATAATTTAGGTATAGTACACTCTTATATGCTTTGAAGTAACAGGTAGCCCTCCTACAGCACGGCATCTCTACAACACGGTTTCGCTGGTCCGGTTAACCGTTGGTCCAATTAACCGGAATCGACTGTACTTTGATTTTAAACAAACAATAGGATGTGTAATTCTAAATTAACAATTCACACGAAGCAGAGTACTTAATCTTTAATAAATGGTACCTCATTTATCGATTTTGGTTAGACCTAAAGGGGAGGGAAAAGGGCATTTTTTTAAAAAACCTTTTAGGAAATAATATAGATATATTATATATCCAGGTAGCCCTCTACAGCACGGCATCTTACAAGATGGTTTCACTCTAACATGATAGGATAAATTGCAGTAACCCTCGTATAACAGTGCAACCTGTAGCAAGGTTGCGCTCACTTCTACAGCACTAGATAACATGATTTTGTTAAACACATTTAAAAACTAAATACCTTAAAATAATGACGGGAAGGAATAATGAACTAAAGTGGCTTTAAATGAAAATGATAAAAAATTATAATTTATTCATTTATGACTCTCTTAACTTAAAGGCCTAAGCTTAGCTGAAAATCTGAATTCATTTTCTTGAATGCAGACCCTTTGGTGAAAGAAGCTGAAAATTCAAAAGGGACCTGCAAAATTATCTATCCATAACGTGAAATCTACAATGATCCTGCAGGAAACAAACCAAAATTGCAGATTTTGTAGAGGATAGAAGGTGCAAAAAATCTAAATGAAGAAAAAGGTTCTGAAAGTGAAGGTGATATCGTTCAAACGTAAAAACATTCTTGTTTAATTGTACTGAGCAGTGATGAGGAAGAAATTTATTAAATTAAGGTAGCATTAAGTGAAAACAATATTTTTTGTTTCTTTTCGTTTTGTGTTATACATACATTTATAATTATAAGTTGCTCATATGGAATTTAAAAAAAGTTTGTTTTTAATAAGTTTTTGGAGCATAACCTCCCTTTTTGTACTGGCTCTGGGTTCATATAACACGGTTTCACAGAACACAGCATTTTCTGGGAACCTATCTAGCGTGTTATAGGAGGGTTACCTGTACCTCCATTTGGGATCTATTGATAAAATGTTAACAGCTACCTGCTTGTGTCGTTTATATGTTGATAATTTTTCTTGTGATTAAGAATTACACAGTTGGAATATGTGGATAAATTATGCAGAAAAAGTAACTTAGTTATGACTTTTCTAAGAGTATTCATTCATATCTTTTTGTGTCATATGTATAATTAAGGTCACTATATTGGTTATCTGTGTATCACCACTGACAATAATTATCTCTATTGTCTTTATCTTGTTAACAGGGTATATTGATATGATTAAGGTATCTCCACAATGTTATTTGTATTATTTTATTTCATCTTGTAAGTAGTTGTCTCATGCTATTTAGGTTAACTTCACCAGTGATTGATAAAAGATATATTTTTGAAATGTTAGTTAGCATTCCATACCTATGAATTAATTTTGTACCTTTTTGAGAATTAAATACTTATAAAGTGTTTGGTGGATATTAGGATAGGAAAAAGACACTGTTTTCGAGTAGTTACAAATGAGAATAAATTTAAGAAAAGAGTGAAAATTCGGAGAGCTTCAAATGAATTTAAGTAAAAAGGAACAAAAAATTCTTTGAAAGCCTAAAAAAAGGGAAAATAAAATTAATAGTGAATTTATTCTTTACGACTGGTATTTTTATACTGTCTTTATAATTAATTTCATTTGATGTAAATTTTAAACAAATTTTATATAACATCTTAAACTTTATAAAATTTGTAAATTATCACTGCAGAAGATATTTACTAAATCTGTTACTATGCGTATTCCACACTATATTATTTATTTATTAGAATAATTCAACTGACTTCATAAAAAAGACTCAACAATGGTTGGGAGATTTTAAACAGGGGGCTTGTACGATTTTTGCATAGAAAATTTAAGGCTGTTTACAAAGTTCTAGAACTTGCCTGTATATATTTAAAACTCTGTAAAAATAATTTTTAATTTGCAATTGAAAGCATTCTAAACTTTGCTATTTTTTGGACTTAAATTATAGTTTTAATGTTTTGATCCTATTTTATTGATGCAAAATATATTGTCAGATTTTCCTTACCGGATAACCATAGGGCTTGGGTGACTTTGTTCCAAGATGTTTTCATTTATGAAAGGATTTTCATATAGCCACAGGCTGGTTTAAGCCCTTTAATCCATTGCACTGGATAGGGCTCGATGGGGCTAACAGGGCCCTCCAGGTTATGTCCTTACTGGTTGTTGCAGACTGCAGCAGACGAGCAACCCCCATGCACTAATCCTTCTAAGGAAGCACCTGGGCACCCCCACCCCAGGCTCATAGAAGCAGCCAGAGGGGAACGTTAGCAGCTCAGATCAGCAGGCGAGAAGTAGCCAATTAAGTTGTCTAAGGAAAGTAAATTGTATAATTGGCCTTAAGAAGGATGCTTCTCTGGCAATTCTACTGCCCGATCCAGGGTTGTAAATGAAGCAGCACAGTCTACACTAAATTACATTTATTTTCTATGCTACGGACATCACAAAACGGACAATAAATCTTATATTCTGGGATTCAAAAAGTGGAGCTCCATAGCTCATCCCAGTCTCGCTTCCTCTACTCCAAAACAAAAATACTTACATAGGGAGAGGGTGCGTTGCAGCGCCATCTAGAGATCGTAAATTTGAAGTTGCAACAGCTCCAAAGGCACAAGAAGAGACCCAACGACACACAATTAATGAGGACATTTGGAAAATGGGAAGCCAGATGAAAGAGAACAAAGTAGTGAATTTTGTATTATCATTGAAATGACTATCTAGGAACCAACAAGCCTAAACTGGTATCTGGTCAATTTTGGTTTGAGAGGCGACAGATACAATCCTGGGCCCATATCTCGCAACTCAAAGAGACCAATGTCACAAGTTGTGGCCCATCCTGCAGACTGAAGGTGAAATCAAACATTAGAATCCTTATTGTGTACTTAATATCAGTATCTAAAAATATATATATATATGTTGTAGGGGCACTTTTTTACCAAAATGCAATAGGAATCTAGTATTGAAGTTCTGTTGTTCTTCATTGAATCATTGTCTACCCATGTGTTAAGAATTGCTTTTATGTATTCGTTCTGCATTTTTATTGTCATTTGATATGATACTTTAAGATTGGCTTATTGGTGATTTTAGTTGAAAATTCACTGATGATATTTATAATTTTCCTTCATTTTTTTAATAGGGTCTTCAGCTTTTGCAAAAAGCTAGGAAAGACAAAGTTGGTCCTCTAGATATTACTAAAATTCCATACCCTAGAAGCAAATTATTTGAAGATTTTGATAAGGGAGATGAACTTGCTGCTTTGGAAAAAAAAGTTCGGTATGACATTTGCATTTTTGCCCCCAATTCCTGTACATCATTATAGAGGCAGTGAACCAAATTATTCATTCTTTTATTGCACTTGCAAAACATATTACTTGATTTCATTTTTCAGTACCATAAAAACCATATATTTTAATTAGTATCCTAAGTACATGGGCTTTTGAAAAATGGAATAGACATAAGCATTTAAGTTCATTAAACCTATGCATATAGTACCTATTTTCAAATTGGTTTGTAGTTTTAGTTTCAAGTATTTATGCTGTTTATTTTATTTATTATTTTTTAACTTAGTTTGAGAAATTCTGTTAGTTACATTAAATAGGTTTGTAAGATATTTTTAATTAAACGTGAAGTATTTTTTATATGCATTCAATATTTTATAATAGGAAACTGAAACCATTTTTTTTAATCGTTTGAAACTATTTTAAGAAAATTAAATTATTTAGAGATAGAAAAATTCTTCAGCTTAAAAACATCCACTAAATGCATAGAATATATATTTCTTTTCTGTTACGCATCTAATTGAGGAAGTTATTTTACAATTTCTGAAATATGTTACATGCAAAAAGCTTTATCATGAGAGCTGTTAAGGTTTAATTATTTTTCTTTTTTTAATTCTGTCAAGTACATAGATATAAAAATCTATTTAAGTAATGGTTTTTAGAGAACATGTAATTTTCATGGTATCCTAGTTATAAAATGTAGTCTAATATTGAAGAGTGTGCTTTCATGAATTAAAAAATAGATCAAGGATTAAGGATGAATTTTTAAAAATTTAATAAAAATTGGATATTGCATACTCAAAGAAACTGTTGGCTGTGTAAGTTTGTTTCGTATCGTTTATTTTTTCCACATTAAATCGTTTTATTCCCATTCTCCTAAATTTATCAGTTATTCAGCATTTTTGTATAGTTTGAGGTTTTATTTGGCGCCAGCTTGTCAAATGGTTATGATATAATAGTAAATAATTGCCTAAAGCTACCACTTCTAACCTGGTTTCCCTTTCTTTTTCCCAAGTTAATGTTGCTGGTGTATAAAATTTGATATTCCACTAAAATTTCTGAATTTGCTGATTTGTGTTTTTGGAATTTCAGAGAAACTGAAATGCCTGAGCATGCTAAAAAGCTTTCAATGAGAGAAATTCAAGTAAGTTTTAGCTGTTTTATGATGATGTTTTGCTATAAGTATATTATATGGTTTAAATTTCCTAAGGTTATTTCTTTTCACCACGAGAATTGACTCGAAGCTTAATCTAAAATACGTGTGAGCAGCTTTTTTGGCAACAGGAGTCACATTAATGTGACTCTTTCGGAATGTCACTTTATGTGAAATAAATTCAAAGTATATTTTGTTGTAAACATGATCTACAATCATATACATCATATTTCGCTGTGATGAAAGCATATTATATGCACAGTATTGTTATAGCTTTATCATATTGCCAAAACTCATACTTAGGGGGGGGAAAGAACATTTTTATACATTAAGGCCATCTGCACACAGAGCAACTCAAAAGAAACTGATAACTGACTCCAATCACAAACCAGTCCGTGATGAGTCATAACCTATGTAATTGAATGGAGCCACGCACACGGCGCAACTGGTTACTGATAAACGTACGAGTAAAGTTTTTCCCATCCATCAAAACGTGGACGGGATGATGCAATAGAAGTGAGTTTCGCCGCCACGCCTACTGGGGTGACGGCATTTGCAGAGTATCCAATAAGATAATTTAGCAGCGTGGTTTGCTGACCGAGTATGCAAATTTTAGAAGGCGAAACGCATTATATCAGCGGTGGATAGAACATCCAAGTCAGTCGGCATGATGATGTCTATCAGTCTGTGCTCTTGTCCGAAAGAGTTATTTACCGTATATGGCAGTAATGCTTTTTACATTAGTCCAGATGGGACTTTCTCTGTTGCTGTTTTATTTCTGTCTTGTTTATATTTTAGTTGCCGACATTTTTACTTTTAAATAAAAGATTAGAGCTCTACATTGCATTGCATTTTTTTACTCTGCACTATACACCTCCATTTAATTTTTTTATTACGGTGGTGTATATCAGTTACAAACTCGTCGGACGAGTTTGTAACCAGTTGCGCCTTGTGCGTGGCTCCATTCAATTACATAGGTTACGACTCATCATGGACTGGTTTGTGATTGGAGTCAGTTATCAGTTTCTTTTGAGTTGCTCCGTGTGCAGACAGCCTAATCCCGAGGTTTCCAACCTGGGAGGCGCAGACTATTGCCAGGGGAGGCACCAAAACTTTTTAATAAGAAATCAGTGTTCATACCATAATATCTATAAATAAAAGAATAAACCATAATATCTATAAATAGATGAATTTGAGTTGACAACCAACAAAAAAGAAAAATTGATAGAATTGTCATGCGATAGCTCACGAAAACAAAAGTTTCAAAATGAAATCATAATTGAATTTTTGATGAATCTTAGTGGAGAGTATCAATCTTTGTATTGCAAAGCAATGCAAGTGCTTCTACCATTTGTAACGTTTTATTTATGCGAAATGGGCTTTTCGGCACTGGCTGCAATGAAAACCAAATATCGAACCAGGTTAATAGTCGAAAAAAGAGCATTCTCCGCATTGCTCCCAAAATTTGATAAACTTTGTGCCAGTAAACAACAACAACCCTTTCATTAAATTTTGATGCGTTAGATGTAGTTTAATTAGTAATTTAATATAAAAAAATCTGCATCTTTGTATTGTTATAGCAAAATCTTGTTATTATTCTGTTAATTGTAGTTTTCATTTTTTTGTATTAAAGTTATTATTATTTAAAGTGTCTGTATTATTATATCTATTACAAGATAGGGAGGAACGGAAAAAAAAATTTTTTTAGGGAGGTGCGGAAAAAAAAAAATTTTTTAGGCAAGCATAGTAGCATAAAGGTTGGAAACCACTGCATTAAACTATCATTCTGAGGCATGCTCCAAAAAATAACCAATTACATAAATTTAAAAAAAATCTTGTTGAATCATTCCTGCACTAAACTATTATTATTTTATATATGAAAAAACTGTTGGGAAAAAAAAATTTAAGTTTCTCATCATCTCAGTCTGTATCTAATCAAAATCTTAGATTTGTATTGCCGAAGTTTTAGTTAAAGATGTATTTTATATGTAAAAATGTTTTGTAAATTATTGTTGTGATAATATAGCAGTTTTTCTCAATAAGGTCTTTTATATTGAAGCTTTTATGTTTGTCTAAAGTATTTAAAAGAAAAATAAAACAAAGTATTCAGGGCCTTTTATAGAACAATTATTTTTATGGAACATTCAGGACATTGAAAACTTTAATCTTGTTATAGTACGTTTTTTGTGGTTTCCATTCTTGGTTGATATGCTCTTAAGTATAAAAATGATGAAAAGCTATAAAATTAGCATGTTTCGTTATCGTTTGAAATATATGTTTAAATATTTATGAATGTTTAATTTTATCTCTATTTTATCTTTAGAGGCTTAAAAAAATGCCACCACACATGCCAGACCATGCTGTCACTAGGTAAAGTATTTTTAGTAAATAGAAAGCTGAATTAATTAATGTTTATATATATATATATACATACAGACACACACGATTATATATATATATATATATATATATATGTGTGTGTGTGTGTGTGTGTGTGTGTGTATGTATATACAGGGTGGTTATAATTAAAGTTCCACTTTGAAATGGTCATAAAAGGAAAAGTAGTGGACCAAATGTTATCAAACTTGGTAATAGTTTAAAGGAGGTCATGGGAATTTCCTGTCCGCCCAAAAAAAAATAAGTTCTAAAACTCATTATCGGGGGGGGGGGGGGGGGGATGGCACTGTATGCAATATTTTTAAACGAAATAAGGGTCAGCATCTAACTTAACCTTTTGTTACACGGGTTTAACATTTTGTATACCCTTAAGAAACATTGACCTAAACAAAATTACCATTTAATGTGTGCGCATTCCGGAAATCGTTTTCTTACAGATCACTAATTTGTGAATTTTGAAGCCTGAATTCGGCCCTAAGACTTGAGGATATCGGTTTAAAACATTTTTAATCGTTTCTAAAAGGAAACTGTTTGTGGGGTTATTCAAAACCGCAATGGCTTTTAATTAGCTTACAGCAGGCTCAGGTCACCAGACCTTAACCCCTGTGACTTCTGGCTATGGGGTTATCTCAAAAGCACTGTTTATGGTGATGATCTAAAGAATTTGGCGGAATTGAAAGATGTGATACACCGACAGGTCCATAACATTCCTCCTGATATGGTAAGAGCTACTGTTAAGAATGCAGTAATGCGATTTAACTTGCTTTCGGAAAATGGTGGATGCCACATTGAACATGCTTTCTAACACATTTCAGAAACGATTAAACACATTTTAAATTGATGTCTTCATGTCTTATTTCGTTTAACAATATTGCATACAGCGCCATTTCCCCCCTGGTGGCGAGTTTTTGAAACTTTTTTTTTGGGGGGGGGGGGGCAGAAAAGAAATTCCCATGACCTCCTTTAAAACTATTACCAAGTTTGATAACATTTGGTTCGGTAGTTTTCCTTTTATGACCATTTCAAAGTGGAACTTTAATTATAACCACCCTGTATATATGTGTATATAAATATACATATATATATATGTGTGTGTGTTTGTGTGTATAAATTTAAATGAATAATATATAATTATGGAGCTAATGTAATAAATTTGTGATTATTATTTTAGCTTATGTATATATTATACAGTGAAAAACTTCAAGGTTATATTTAAGTTTGTAAAATTATGTATTTATGATTATATCAGTAGTAGAGATGAACTAACATTTCCTGTATGGCTTGATAGTTTGAGAAAAGATTTTTGTGTGTGTATGTCTCTGTGTATATATATATATATGTACAGCAAAAGTAAAACTTAGATAAATGATACTAAGAACTGTTTTTAAACATGATGTATGTATTTTGTGGAAATTATACCAACTCGGTAGGTTGTATAAAAATTTAATTATTAGCTAATGTAATACTAATGGAATGACTGCTGTTTTGAGAAATTTGAGTACAAATATATCACTGTGGTTGAATATACTAATATCATTGTTTTACATGCTTATATGAGCAAATTATCTATGGATGAAAGGAAAAAAGTAATTTAGTTCAAAGACGTTAAAAGCACACACAAAAACTTTTTGATGTAATTAAACTTAATAATTATTTATCAATAGAATAATCTCTTTTATACTCTTTTGTTATTGTAATGAATTAATAGATGAATATGAGTAAAACTTTAAAGATCAAGTATTTAACAGAGTATTTATGTAGCTGTAGTTTGAAAATGAAACAAAAATTTTATAACTCCTTGCAAATACTGTTTGCAGAATTTTATGCTGTTATGAATCCACAGTGACTAAAAGATGTTACTTATTTTCATATATTTTATAAATATTTATATTTTTTATAAATATGTTTATATTTATAAATTTATTTATCATAAATATATTTATAAATATATATATATATATATTATAAGTACATATATTTCTTAAAATTTCCTTTTTCATTTAAGTGTATTCAGGAGGTTAAAGAACTCTTAGACATTTCAAATCTCTATTAAAGGAGTGGTGGACGTTAAAATTTATTTTTTTTTACTTTTTATTCATAGAGATATAAAATTTTGTACATAAACATTTCACCTTAAGTATATAGATTACCTTAAAGAAATTTCCAATCTTGTTATAATTTTAAGATCTTTTAAAAAATTTATAAACAAAATTTTTAAAATGCTCCTTGCAACTTAATTTTTGAGATATTTCCTCGATTTTCCATTTTAATTACTTAAAACTGTATTAGCAAACAAATATGGGTATCATTTATTTAATCTCTTAAATAGTTAATTTTTCAGATTTTTTTTTCTGAATTCCATCCTGATTTTCATCAAAATTTTACCTTTTAATAAGTTGTAAATCAAATTAAATTACCTTAATGAAGTTGAATTGTAAAATGCTTACCCAGTTTGTTTCTCAACAGTATCAGAATTCTTCCTTATCAATATCCTGAATTTTTAACAAAAATTATGTCACATGTAGCATTTAAAATATCTGAAAACCTTGAAATATCTGTTTTGGGAAAAACAGATTTAAAGTTTATTACTACACTTACTTTGTACAAACTTCATAAATGATTTTTTACTTAAAAAAACTATTTTGGTTCTATTATCCTACAGAAATATATATTTTTTACAATAACACAATCAATATTACAATAAAAAAGATTTCCTCAAATAAAGGTCCAGGGTCCCCTTAAGAATGCAGTGACTTTACCCGTGTTGCTGATTTTCTTACAATGCCTTGCTTCTGTCTAATCTAGTCATTAAAGCTGAATGAAAGTTGCTAAATAGTGTGCATGTAAAATATTGTGACACACTGTGAATCCATGTGTATGTGAAATGATATATTTGTTTAAATTGATTCTTTCAACTTAGGAATTATGTTGAGCTCATGACAGAATTACCTTGGTCTAAGCAATCTCCCGAAGTAATAGACATAAATAAATCTAGGTAAGTTGTTAACATTAATTAGCATGATTTGATTTTCTGATCTGATTTTCTCATGTTCTTTATTTTGAAAGCTTAAAACAATTTGAAATCTTCCTCAATTTTTAATATTTAATTAATTTAATTTGTTGATTTTTGATTAGTTCCAAATTTTTTTTTTTTTTTTTTAGAGCAAATTTAGGCATACAGTGCTTAGTTCTATTTTAATATACATTTAGAGAAAATATTTTTGTTATTTTAGGATTGATTAGATGCTGATCATTATGGAATGGAGAAATTAAAAAAACGAGTTTTAGAATACTTAGCAGTTCAGCTCAAGAATTCACTAAAAGGTCCAATTTTATGCTTTGTTGGACCACCAGGTGTTGGTAAAACTAGTGTGGGAAGGTCTATAGCTAAGTCACTTGGCAGGGAATTTCATAGGTAAGTGTATATTGGGATATTTTATAACTTTTAGAAAAATAGACATTAAATCTTTATAAAAATAAGAATTAAAAAGTTTTAATTGATTAGTATTTAAGGTAAATGCACCTCTAATGGGCCGCCCTTTAGAAATGTCGAGAAATTAAGGGTCTATTGTTACCTAAGGCAGTAGAAGGGGTGAGGGTGATTGGCCATAGCCCGACCTTATGCCTTGATCTGAGTACTACAATCAAATTTTCTTCCATATTTTTTTAGACTGCTAATTCATGGTGTGCTTTGATATAATTTTACATAAATTTAAGAATTTAAAACAATATGTTCTAAATTTCTGTGTTTAAAAAAAGAGGGGGGGGGTGAAATAAAAATGTGAATGTAAAAATATATTTTCAACTTAAATATAATATTTCTGGGTCCCGATGTCATCCTATGAATTTTTAGTGGTTCTTAGAAGATTAGACATGGACTAAGGTGACCTGATCTGAGAATGAAAAATTATGGTATCTAGGAAGATATCTTGAAATTGCATTACCAAAATTAAAAATACTGAAAATTACAGTAACCACCGCTTATAGTGATCACTGGTTATAAGAATCAACCGTTTATAAGAATAATATCGCGAAAACAAAACAAATGTATTATTTCCATGTTAAAATTTTCGCTTTAAAGAATCAATCCACCGGTTTAAGAATCAGTTTACACTCTTCGCTTTCCTTTCATTTTTCCAAAAAAGCCAATTAAACCCTCAAAAGACACGAAGTTCTTTCTCTTTTTTTTTTTTAAGACAGATTTATAAGATGGGATGGAATATAGTCATAAAATTCCCCCATTTCTGTATTAGACATAACATAATAGTTTCCATTTAAACGCTTTACCACAACACTGTCCTATTAGCTTGACCCAGGGCATCTTTACCCGTCCGAGTCCGATTTCACTTTTCTCCACTGACAAACAAAAATAGGGACTCTTTTTTCCCCACCTCCCACATCCTGGTTTGCGGCTTCCTGGATCCCTAAAACACATAAATCTTCGGCGAAGTGTCCACTATCATATAGGCAAACATGACATTAGTAGATTCAAGCACGTCATCAAACCCCTGAAACCTAAGCTAGAAGGTTGAAACTTCGTCTCGAGACTATAAGTATTGAAAGAGGTATAAACAGCCTCCTAAAAACTTCATTACGTCAAACTACCATAGAAAACTTTTTCTTGCTCCCTTCCTGTAGTTGAAATGTTAAAACTGTTAAGCAGGTAGTTGTAACTTGCAACAACTTGTATTTTTTTCTTCTCTTACTATAATCATGTGTATCTACTTACAGGTCTAAAAATTAAGTTCTATTTTTAAACTATAAAAAAATAATTTTAATTTAAGATAACTAATGTAAATTAAAGAGTATTTTATGGTAAATTATCTAATATATGTATATATAGGTGTGTGTGTTCCTGTCCAAAAACCTAAATTTCGGCTATAAGAATCCACCGCTTATAAGAATCAAAAACAGTAATAACAAACGTGATTCTTATAAGCAGAAATCACTGTATATTACCCAAATAAAATATGTGTCTTTGAAATAAAGACATTTATATTTGGACTGATAATATTTTACAGAGCTTTTAATTTCTTTCAGAATATCATTAGGAGGTGTTTGTGATCAATCTGACATCAGAGGTCATCGGAGGACTTATATAGGTTCCATGCCTGGTAGGATAATTCAAGGCCTCAGAACTGTTGCTGTAAAGAACCCTGTGTTTCTTCTAGATGAAATCGATAAAATGGTAACCTGCTCTATTAGTTTATGTCTTGAAACATGTATTTAAATTTTATCTAATATTTTACAATGCTGTATTACTTAGTGATAGGAAAGTTTTACATTTTTCCATTCATTTTGTGTTGAATTTTATTAAGAAAACTAGCTGAATACCCATGCTTCACTACAGAGTACATTCAAATTAAATACAATGGTCAATGTATGCAATTAATGCTAAAAAACAAACAAAAAAAATATATTTATAGAATAAATCTTAATGGATATTTTTATAGACAAAATAATGTAGAAGAAAATATTCAAATTAAAGCTAATAGAACATGCTAAAGAATATAGTACAATTGAGGAACATTTCTTTTATTGTATTTTAATATTTTTTGGATAATGTCCAATTGTCTGCCGCATTAGGAAAAAAAAAATTGTCAATTTATTTCGTTGTTATGCACGTGACGCAAAATTAGTTTAAAGGACCACTAAAAGAAAGAAACCACATGATCAACATTTAATAAATTAAATTCTAAAAATTAATCTTTAAAAATTCACCAAAATCAGAAAATGGAGGTAAAGATTAAAAAAAGATATCAATTTAAAGGAATTTTATGATCTTTCTCGTGATATAAATTTTATAACCCTCAGATTATTATTTTAAATGCAAACTTAAAAGAATGTTACAAAAACAGCTTAAAAATTTCATTTAAAAAATCTAAGAAGAATTTTTCAAAAATCTTTCTTAGTGCTCCTCTACACTATAAGAATCGCCATGCAAAATTTCAACCCTTTAGATCCTGTAGTTTGATCTGTGCGTTATCTGTTAGTCAGTAAGTTGGTTACGGAACAGTTTATATTATAGATAGGTGTTTCAAGACCTGAAATTTCTAGATAATGTAATTCGTTCCTGTCATAAATCATGTTGACTATTCTTTTATGAAAACTTGCATTAACAAAATAAGATAAATGCTAAATTCGGTGCATATTATTTAATGTACATTTCAGACATCTTTGTGACAATTCATCAATACATTTGTTTAAATTTGTTTTCAAAATATTGAAAACTTAAGTATTGTAGCATAGATTTTTTTTCAAATTGCTAGCATATATTTCTGATTTATTTATTCTAGAACAGGGGTTTCCAACTGGCGGCCCAGGGGCCACATGCGGCCTGCGGTGCCTTTTTTTGCTGCCCGCGTAGACTTCTAGGAATATAATTTGCATCATCAATTTACATATTCTTAGTTAACGAAAATTTTTTGTAAAAATCTTATTGTTTTCAAATGCTGTTGCAGCTTTATTGTTTTCGAATTCCATGAAAAGTAGGATGTCTACTCATGTTCTATTTCATACCCCCCCCCCCACTTCTTATTTAAATACTCACTTCTTATTTGACTTTTTTGTGTGTGTCTGTGTAATTTAATGAAAGTTGGCCAGTTATAATCAAGATCGTTGTTGGAGGTTCATCCTTGAATTTTTAAAAATTTCATAGTACATACTATACACAAATCCTCCAAATCCCCCTCCCTCAAGAAAAAATGTCCTGGTATGGTCCTGATTAAATTGCGGCCCGCCACTAGACAGGTGTTTTCGATTGCGGCCCTTGGACACTTGTAAGTTGGAAACCCCTGTTCTAGAACCTTTACATTTTATGCATATGGTCTTTAATGAATTTTGAAAAAGGTGTACCAATTTTAGTAACTACTCATGAATCCTTCTATATGTATTTATATTTTTTAAAGTGTTGTAGCATTTTGAAATTGTTTGCTTTTTTAATAAATTAGTATATTTTCCCGAAATTTTAGTTTAAAAACTCAGTTTTGTATGTAGTATTAAAATGAACATTGTCAATGGCACGTTTCTTTCTTTCGGTTATTTTCTTTATCTACATTTTAATGAATGAAAGTTATCTTTATATCTTGCATTGGGATTTGTCAGATGAAGGTAAGAAGAAAAAAATATGTATCCAACTGTTCTATATACATAAATTTTATTTCTTATCTTAAGGCTGCTCTGTACTAACCCTATTCGATACGCTCAAGTCCATGTTAACCTATGGAGAAAATGTGTCCCAGGATTGCCGACTTGGATGGAAAGTTTTTTTTTTTAAATCTATACTAATAAAGAGACAAGTGGAAGTCGAAAGATCACGTGACCGTAACTCATCCGGGTGGACCAATCCTCGAAAAAAAAATGGCCGACAAATATACAGGAAACGGTGTAATTTTTTTCTCATGAAAGTACATAAATGTTACATATTTGGAAAGATCTTCGAAAACTGATAATTTTTCTGCGTACACTTATTCTGTTAATTCAATAGTTTTAGAGATATTTTCATTCTAAAATCACTCACTGCTGAGAAACCAAAGCATCTGGTGCAGTGGTTCTGCCATCTGTCAGCAGCGACGGGAATGAAAATTGAAAGGAATTTATTCACTTGAATTTAATACATTTGTAGGCTTTTTTTTCTTTTGTGGGGCCCGAAGTACATAAATATGTTACACGGATGGCTTGAGCGTAGCTAGGCGAAGCCCGGCTAGTATATATATATATATATATATATATATATATATATATATATATATAAATTGTACTCTGTATTACAGAAGGAAATTTTACACACGGGGGCATTTTTCATTTTAAAAAAAAAATGGAAATAGTTTGAAATTTTAATTTTTTTGGGGGGAAAAATCTGGTATAGTGTTTTAAATGCTTATAAATTCCTTTGTGAGATAAAATTTATAAAATGAATCCTATTGGCAAGGTGCAGAAAAGTAGAAGCTATCTGAAAATCACCATTTTTTTATTTCAGCATGTATGTAGCTGTCAGTAGCTAGACAAATTTTCACCGTAGGTTAACACTGAGGTAAACAAATCCAATAGGGTTAGTACACAGCCAGCCTTAAGCACTCTTGTTGATAATTTTTTTTTTTGCTCCCATTTTAGACTAAGTGGATTTTTATTACATAACCAATATTTCAAGTAGTTTTTTTCATTTTTAGAGTACTGGAATCCATGGCGATCCTGCTGTGCTGCTATGTTAGAAGTTTGTAGATCCTGAACAAAACTGTAATTTCACTGACCAGTAGCCTTTAAATTGTTTTGCTTCTATTTTCTTTGATTTATATGGTTTTGCAATAGGTTGCATTCAGTGTTTACATTCTTTTTAATTATGTAATACAGTCGATTCCAGTTAATTGGATCACATCGGGACGTGATCATTATGGTCCTAATAACTGGCTGGTCTGATTAAACGAACATGCCCTATGTTACAAGTCAAGATTCGGCCGATTAACTGTAATTGACTATAATCATCTTTTGAAAAGCTGATTAATAATGTGTAGTTTTGTGCCTTTAAAATATGGTTTGTAATGAATGTTAAATGTAGTACAGTGGAATCTCGATTGATCGTTCCCCGAACGATCATTTTCCCATATGTATCGTTTATTTCACCCAGTCCCGAATAAATTCCATAAAAAACAAGCAAAAGAAACTCCATGGATCGTTCCTTGATCCATCATTTTCCCACAATATTCGTTCAGAATATCGCAGCTTTACATTAATTTATCGGATCCATCGTTTTTCATAATAACTGAACTGAAATATAAATGTCTGGATTGAGCTAGAAGACTCTCTAATTAAACAATGAGCAGAACATTTGAGATGCACGGTCTCGTATTTTTATTCTTTCTTTTTAGCATGGTTTCGCTTATGTACCACTCCCATTATTTGTTCGTCGTTGGTGTTCCTTAATTCTTTAGCCCCTGGAGTACCCTATTTTCGGCAACTCATTCCAAATTCACCGACTATTCAACATTTCTGTTCTTATCAGCAATGTCTCACAGTCAGCTTTTTTGTTGGCCTTGGGATGGAGGCACCTCTGTTGTTTGGTCTAGTGTGTGAGAAGTTTCTGATTACTGCAGTTCTACACTGGCTGATGAGTGTTTCACCCGGAAGCTGAACTTCCTGGTGGTCTTACGTCAGACCCCAATCCAGTGCAATGGAATGGTTCTAGTTACAAACGATTCCACGGCTGCTGCTTCTTTATACTCTCACACAATAACCGATACCGAAAATAATGCAATTTGCAACACAAAAAAAAAAATTTACTTGTGGAGAGAAAACCGCCAAAAAACAAACGACGATTAAGTACTTTTATTTGAATCAAAATTCCTGTGTATCTACGTGTATTTCTTTTTTTATTATTATTATCTTGGATTTCAGTACAACTTTGTAATTTTATCTTCAGTTACACTACGGGTATGTATGCATTTATGTATGTGAGTAAATATATTTTAGGGATATCAAACTTTAAGGCATGTTATTACTTTTTTGTATGTTCCCGCATCTATCGTTTTCCCGCATCCATCGTTTAGTTCAGTCGGTCCTTCGAAATGATAGATCAAGATTCACTGTATGTGTATAATATGTACACATGCATTTAATATTAGTTTAATTTTTTGGTATTTGGCTGTATGAATTGAATATTTTGTAAATTTTCCTTTTGGAAGCAGATTAAAAGAAAGTGAGAGAACATCTATAGGTGGTGACTTTAATATGTATCTAAAATGATTCATTATTTAAAATTCATGTACAAGTGTGTAATTAAAAAGCTTCCCATATTTTGAAACTGTCATTTCCTTTTTACTTCATATGAGGAAATAATCTTTATTATGAGAAAAGTGTAATTTTAACTAATTATTGCAATATGTTGTTATAAAAATTTCCAATTTGTTGGAATGCTGCTAACACTAAACTCTCTTTTTTATAATACATAGTTGGAATGAGCTCCTGGATTTTAAATTATAGTAATATAAGGAATTGGAGATTTATAATGGACTAGCTGCTGCACGACCAGCATGGTCGCTTTTAGTTTTACATTTTCCTTTGCAAAACAACTCGATGCAAACAACTGAAACAACTGAAAGTAACATACGTAAGGAATGTTACCATTACCTGTCATCATAAATATACATTGGGGGTATAAGGGGTATTCTCTATAAGGCTGATTCTAAAACATCGTGATTAAAAAATGTGAATTTCCATTACTTCAGAACACAGTTACAAATAAGACTGAGAAACCCAACATCAATGATTTTATAAATTACATCCCTCTATGTATGTAGTATTTTTTGAAATTAAGATATCTACACTTTATCAGTACATCAAATGAGAAATTGTTGGGAAAAAAAATTTTCCACTTAATAAATGGAGTAAAAATTCAGCAATTACTAAAATATAGTGTGGATTACATCACTCTCTGTATGTACTATTGTTCACAATTCAGATATCTACACTTAATCATACCAAATAATAAATTGTTGGGAAAATTTCTTCACTTATAAAATGGAGAAAAAAATTCAGCAAGTACTGAAAAAAGTGTAGAAAATTAACTATTACTGGTTGTCGGTTGCTATGCCAGTGATGGTTAAGCCTAACTTCGCGATCATTTATGCTCTCTGTTTCAGACCTCTCTCTTAATGAACTATTTCTTCTTTGCTTTCTTTCTTGAGATTGTTCCTAATTTTCACTTTATCGTGCAGCTCGCTATTGAGCATTCCTGATTTCAGTGCATAAATCCATGTTGGCACGCGGTTGCAAATTGCGGACGGCCGCTAATGTTTACATCTGGTAATTGCAGCCGTTGCCATTTGGAATGTAGAAATATCGTCGATTTTTGTGCCGCATACCTACACGTTTTATATACAGTTGGCTCTCTGTTTAATGACAATCTCTATTTAAAGACAATAATTCCCAGTCCAGCCCCTCCGACGTTATGGGAAATGTTATGTTTTCACAAATTCTGTTTAAGGACGATTTTTCACGGTCCCTTGAAAGTCGTTAAACAGAGAGCCAACTGTATATAGATGGTACCATTTGCTTTTTTGAAGCTATAATGCATAGTATTAGTTCAGTGCTTTTTGTGCATCTGCTTTAAAATGAAAAGTTTCCAGTTTTCCTCAAAATATGTTCCTTTTATTATGTTTACAATTATTTGCATTCAAATATTACTATGATTCTTAGCCTCATACTGTAAACTATAATTAGATGTGTATAAGTTAGTTTTGAATAGTAATCCTTAACAAGTTTCAAGTTATCTTAATGTTCCATTTGACTTATCACAAGTTCTTTTCATTGCAACTGCTAATAGTGTATCCACAATTGCTCCTGCATTACTAGATCGAATGGAGGTAACTATTTATGCTATTTAAGCCATTAAAACTGACCACACGAACCCTCTGATGAGTAGTTTTAATTAATATTTTCCTTCCACAGATAATAAGTGTACCTGGATATACACATGAAGAGAAAGAACATATAGCTCGTAATCATTTGGTTCCCAAGCAGCTCTTAGAAAATGGTTTAACACCTGACATGCTTCAAATCACTGATGATGCCATAAAAGCAATTAGTAAGTAATTCAGTTTGAGTGTATTTAATTTCTGTTTTTAAGTGACCTCATCAATATAATGATATTACTGTAATACAGTTTAATGGTGCTGTTTTTACTGATTCAAATAGTTTCCAGATTGTAAGTCATAGGGGCTTTCTAGTCAATAGTTGAACTGGTTATCCAAACCACTGTGGGATAATTAACTCTATAATTGATTTTACAATGAGCTTCAGAATTGTATGTATATTATGTAAATCTGTTTTCATCATGTTAAGGATGTTTTAAGAAAACATATTAAAATACAGTGGAGTCCCGATAATCCAAACTTCAGTATCATCTTGTTTTGTTGAATGATTGCTATTTCCAGCTACATGTTTTCTTTCGTGGGTTTTGCACATTTTGTTTTCCCTCCGGGTTCTATAATTATGCTTTAGACCAGTGATTCTCATCCTTTTTATGTCTATCCCCCCCCCCCCTCCTTTGAATGATCTTCAAACACTACGTGCCCCCCTAGGCATAAAAATTTTTATCTATTGCTAGTAAAATATGCTCTAAACATATCTTTTGCTTTACTGAATTCGAGATTTTGTAGCACTGATGTTATTTCCTAATGATTGTTTATTTCGATTCACGTCCAAGCATTTAAATTTTCAGTTTTGAAGTACACTAGAGAAGCTGGAGTACGAGGTCTTGAGAGGAAGTTAGGGGCAGTTTGTCGAGCAGTAGCTGTTAAGGTTGTGGAAAAGCAACGCTCACTTGTGCGTAGAGAAAATTCTGTGACTGAAAATGAAGATAAGAGTAATCCAGAAAGTTTGTACGGCAGCCTGGTATTAAGTCCTATTGTGCTCCCTCCTGAACTTCCATTTGTGTTAGACCAAGAAGCAGTTGTTGATATCTTAGGGGTAAGTCCGTAGTTTTGTTGATATGTAATTCAAATAAGAGTGATGGTTATGTTTATTCCTTTTACTTTTATATTGAAGTGTACATATTACTGATGACAGCAAAGTTTCTATTGTTCAGGAAAGTACCTAAAAAAAATCTGGAAATGTGACTAAAATTAAAAAACATTCCCAAATGTTTGAAATTTTCTTTTCCCAATTTTTAATTTCAAAAATTCTTTTTAATGCAATGTTTTCTATGTAAAAATTCAAGTAGTTATCTGGCATATTTACTGGGAAAATGGAATGCCATCCCTTGTTGACATGTTTTATAATTAGAATATAGAGTGGAAAAGTCGGAATAAATTTCAAAATTATATATGCGATATGGGTAAATGTACAATATTAATCATTGTAAGTTTAAATTTTTCAATTTCTGTGGGTTATTTCACTCTGACTACTTATGATTTTGCTTAAATCCTTAGATTTCATTTGTTTTGTCTTTATTTGCTATTTTTTTTTTGCTACAGTTATAATATGACATTTTGAAAAAAATAATTGTAATTCTTCATGTTGCAAAAATATTTCTTGGAGTCCTGTCATAGCCAAAAACTTTATGATATTTGAATTATAGTTAAACAAACCAAAAACAGTCACCCATACAAAAACTTTATCTTTACTTAACCCGTTCCTTCTCGCTCCCATCAAAATTACGGGTGAGGTATCTCCTTCTATTTCTCGTGCCCGTGATATTTCCGGGCTGAAGTGTTTAAAAGTAACACACCAAAAAGATTAAAACAATCCATTTCATTTACCCTGAAAAATTTTTATTTCTTATTTTACATACCGATGCCCAGTGGCATAGTGGTTATAAGTGTCAAGCTGCCACTCCACAGTTCCAGGGTTCGATCCTGCAACTGGGCAAGGCCAACTCAGCCTTTCATCCCTTGAGTGGAGTCGACAAAATGAGGACCTTTTGTTTTGGAACTAAACTCTGGGGTCCCACATCAGGTTGACCACCTGACTGAGACATATGCTGTATGGCACCTCCAAGCCTGCGGTCAAGAAAGTGGAGATGGGCACTGCCGGCCTTGGTCCACAGGGGACTGTTGTGCCATGAGTTTAGTTTGTTTTTTTTTACATACCAGATGGCAGCACGAGACTATTTATAATGTAATTGGGTATGGTTTTTTAAAACTATATGTAGCAGATCAAGAAATAAATGGAATCCTCTGAAAAAAATAGGCAATTTTATTACCATTTTCTTGAAAATTATGCGATCATTAAGGGGTGAAAGGGTAGGTGGGTGCTCTTTTTACATTTCTTTTCGTACTTAAAACACCCTAAAAAATTTTTAAGTACAACACAATAATTTTGCATAAGTGTACTAACAGATTTTTTACTTGTTTAAATTCTGAACATAAAACAATATTGGTAATTTTTTTTATATAAATTTATTTGTAGGCATACTTGAAAAGTACTCATTTTCTTATACTTTCATTTCAGACTCCAATATATGACAGCCAAATTACGGGTCGTCTAGGTCAGCCTGGTGTGGCTGTCGGATTGGCATGGACAACTGCTGGAGGGGAGATAATGTATGTAGAAGCTACAAAGATTGATGGTGATGGTCAGCTTATTTTAACTGGGCAGTTAGGCAAAGTCATGAAGGAATCTGCCCAGTTAGCTCTAAACTTAGTACGATCCCACATTTATGAGGTATGTTTGAAAGTACTGAAATTTACTTTTCAGGTGATGGAGGAGCTAAAATAATTGGCTTGATAGAAAATCTTGAAATCTCTTATAAAATTAATGGCAGTTTTAGTTCTTAATCTAATCTAATTACCATAGCACTTATACAGGGTGACAATTATTGAGCTATATGAAATTAAAAAAATCAAATTTTATTCAAATTTGAAAAGTAACTACAGATAATTGGATTTAGTTTATGACATGTTCGATATGCTTGCCATGAATAGGTATCATGTGGCACAGACAAAGAGCAAATTTCTGCAAAACTCGCTGAAGTGTCGAGACATCAATGCTTTCGATGACCTCCTGAATGGCTGTTTTGAGGTCAGCGGTGGTTTCGGGGTTATTTGTGTAAACTTCATCTTTAATATTGCCCCACTAAAATGAGTCACTAGGGTTGAGATCACGAGAATGTGGCGGCCAAGCGATTCCCATTCCAGTGGCCTCTGGGTACCCCAAAGAAAGAACGTGTTCTCCAAAGGGCTCTTCTAATACTTCGAACACTCTATTGGTCCAATGGGGTCGTGCTTCGTCATGCATGAACCTCATCTTTTCGAAATCAGAGTCACTTTGGATAATAGGGATGAGATCATTTTCTAAAATTTTGACATATCATTCAGCAGGCACTGTGCCTTCAATGGATATTGCACCGATGATTTCCTTTGAGCCGCAATCGAGCTATTATTGCTGAAATAGTAGGCCTTGATGATGGATATACGCTCAGAAACACTGTATTCCGACATTTTCAACAAAAAAATGAACAACAACATGATTGCGCATGCTAAAAAAATCCTAACATGCCCTGCAAGTTTTTTTTCCCATATAGCTCAATAATTGTCACACTGTATAAAATGTTTAACATTTGTTATGACTTAAAACTGGCCGCCTTATTAAAAAATTATTCTGAAAGGAGAGTTAAAGATGGGCAATGGAACTAGTCATCAAGCATCATAGTTTGAGAAGTCTTTCAATAGTTCTGATGATTTCTTCTAAAGTATCTTTCTATTTCTTGCATGCAAACCTTTTGACTATTTCTTTTTCATTTCATGAAGCATTTTATTATTAAATTAAACATACATGTGTTGCCAATAAATGAATTTCCCTCATAAAATTGGGTTTGTGAAATGGATGTTGGAAATATATATCTCAAAATGTTAATATTGTTTTTAGTATGGAATAAAAGTTCCTCATGGTTCTGACTTAATGGAAGGTACAGATATTCATATCCATTTTCCTGCTGGAGCAGTTGGCAAAGATGGTCCCTCAGCGGGAGTCACCATTGTTACTGTATTAGTATCTTTATTTACGGGAAGAATTGTCCGATCAGATGTAGCTATGACTGGAGAAATCACTCTACGGGGTCTCGTTTTACCTGTAAGTTATTTTGGATAAGTTTTATTTATTTATATTACTTAAAATTGTCTATCTAGATTGAAATTGAAATTTTTTTTAAAAAAACCTTGTTTTTATCATAAGTAATTATTATTATACTTTTAGAATTCCATTGTTATTGGTAAAGTTCATTTATATCAGTAATTTCAATCATTTTCAAATACTCAAAGTGATACTTCTAGATTCTGGAACATTGTCAAGTAAAATAATTTTTCTTCACAAATCGCGAATTGATTTCTGGTGTACAACTGTGAAAGTCTTCTTTGTTTCATTCCTAACTAATAAAACTCTTCATTTTGAACTTCTATATCACTGCTAATAAATTTCGTGGATCACTTCTTGCTCTGTCAACGTCTGGTACTCGTAGCTTCACTGTGTCACCAATTTTAGCAGAAGGCAATTTAAGATTTGAAACTTTCACCAATTTCTTTGTCTGTGATTCTAAACCTTCTTTAGCACTCATTCTATCTTTTCTTACTTGTTCTTGCCTGCTTAAAATATCTGTCTGAATTAAAGGGACCACTGCTTCGTCCTCTTTCTGAGTGTCAAAATTAATTTCAGGTGTAGGGTCATTTTGCGATAGATCGTTATTGTCCGAATCAGAATCACCTTCTATTTCGCTATTGGAGTTTTTAGAAGTGTTATTAACTGTCTCGATTATAGCCTGAAGCTCTTCTCCAGTTCTAAGATGTTCGATAGAGTCATCGGGAAAGATGACGTTTTTAAGACTAATTTTACAGGCGTCCCAAAAATTGCTTCATTAGGAGTACACTTGATGTCCTCATGAAATGCTCTATTTTTCATAAGTTCAACAAAGCGTAACCCTTCGAACCATTTATTTACTAGACTGATTGCTTTCCAACCAAGAATTTAGCATATTTTCAATACCCTGATTTGCATGCTTGACCGCGAACGTTGAGTCTGGCTGTACCTAGGTTTTCCATGCACAATTTCTAGATCCGGCCACATTGTATAAGCTTCTTCTACGATTTTGTTACTAAACTCGCTGCCTTTGTCACTTTGCAGTCTTTGATAATCTTTCGGTTTTCCCCACTACTTTTGTTTTTACTATTTACTTTTTTTCAACAAGTCATCATATCTTTCCTTCTTAAAAAACCACTGTTTGCTTTCTTAGTATCCATAATATTAACTAACTAGGAATTAAAACGCTCAGGCATATCAGCCATTATTCAATATTTTGTAAAATACGAGAGGGTAGCGAAAATATGTCTTGCCGCCACGAGATTAGAACTACTACTGAAATCACGTCGTCGTCACGGGTTAATAGAAGCCAAGCAGCTGCAAAAACTGAACAAATTTTGGTAAAGTTATGGACTATTATCACATTTACCATTATGAGTTGGGAATTATGTAAACAAACCGGTTAATTTGATAATTTTTCAATTATTTATCATTTTTACCAATTTAGTGGTGATTATGTATTATAACCGGTAATTATATATAATCACCAGATTAATCACATTTACCGTAACATATATATATATATATATAATTTATATTATATATATATATATAGATGTGTGTGTGTGTGTGTCTACAAATTATATACATTAATTTTCTCTATATAAATTTGTATTAAATATGGTCAATGATTAAGTATTAAAGAATGAAAGTACCACACATGGCCCTTACAAAAGAGAGCTGAAAAACAGAGAAATAGACTTTATTCGCGTAGTTCTCCAAAATACCAGATGCTCAATGATAAATTTTCATTTGAACAGTTAATCTGTACATTAAAATCCTAGCAAAAATTTTTTTGAGATTAAACTTAGGTCCATGACTTCCACACAGCTTGCTGGAGAAAACTATGTTTACAATGAGTGATTCCTTTTATGAGGACATTGCTTAATATTTTTCAACATATAGCAACTCCATATTGCATGGTTTGTGCAAGCTTGCCTTTGCGAGCTCGTGATAAGGGAAATAAAACTCTCTCAACAGGAAAATAGAAATAATTTTTCAGTGGTTTGCATTTATTGGATCCATATGGAGTTCATAATAAGGACAATTCATAAATCTTTAATTGTTGTTAATTATGCGGGATAAGTATGAACTTTTCTACTGTGTGGCTTGTAGGAGGACCTGGATCACTAGATAGTTATATTGATTTTTATAAACAGGGTGGCTACAAAAATTGAAGTAAAAAGTTCCCTGAGTTTTCCCTGATTTCCAGAATATTTGTCATGAAATTCCCTGAGTTTCTCCATCCGTTCACAGAAACAATTCCCCAGCCATAATGATAAACTTGACATTTGATGAACTAAAAATCTACAGACTGATAAATGAATAAAAATTTAATAAGTAAAAATATTTTTATTGTATACCATAATAGATAGATAATATTAAGTTACAGATTGAACATTTAATATACTAGAGTTTTAACTGTTTTGATGGGTTCGCAGAGTTGCCATCTGTGCCTCTATAATAATGCTTTGTCTTTGAGCTTCCTGCAAAATGGTTGCCTTTTTAGCAGCCAACTCTTTCAATTGAGATTCTGCTTCCCTTTTTCTTTAAAGGCATGCTTTTTTTCCTATTTGCTCTTTCTCTTGGTGTTTCTTCGATTCTTCATATCTTGCTCGTGCGTTTCTAGCATAGTGGGATCATATCTTTGGAAATTGTTATGCCATCAAGGCACCCTTGGAATGATATGATCATAAACCCTCCTTCTTGCTACTAAGGAAGATTCCTTCATATTCTCCCACAAACAGTCACTGTTTATAGAAAAACCCCTCTCAACATTTGCATTACGATGCGACAAAATCATAACAGTTGCAGCATTTCCACAGTCACCTGCATCAAAAATTGAAGACCAGAATTGATCAATTCCAACTTTTCCCTGAGTTAAACGAAACATCCCTGAGTTTTCCCCGATTTTTTCCAGAAAAAGATACTTCCCTCTAAATTTCCCTGTTCTGTCGCCACCCTGATAAAGGGATCTAATAGTTAATTTGTAGTGGTATTTCTGCATTTGAAAGCTCAGTATGACTTAATTTGTAACTGTTGTTAAACTAAATTGATTAGTGATAATAAATTATGTGTTTATATGTTTAAATTTTTTTCTTTATTTATGACAAAAAAATTTATTCTGTAGAAGTATTCATTGATTTCTGTATAGTCAAGAGGCTTTTGACTGAATTGATTCTTATTTTCTTCTTACAGGTTGGTGGAGTAAAGAAAAGTTCTAGCTGCCCACAGAGCTGGCATGCGAAGTTGCATTTTGCCTAGTCGCAATGAAAAAGATCTTGTTGAAATTCCGCAGTCTGTTTTGGTAATACCATTTATTTTTAAATTGTTATTCCTTTGAATATTGCTTCCTATCATGACATATCAGACAAGAAAAAAGGATAATTTATTTTCTTTACTTGTGTCCACACTAGTAAAATTAAAAGGATAATGATATTGCACATCTAATTTTGAATTTGAGTGCAATTTTTACAGGGACAGTTGTATTTTTAAAAAACTGTCCCCGATTGATTCTTTATACAGACCTGCCAACCTCAGTAAGAGCAAAATCCTGCAATCAGTGGCGTACGCAAGGGGGGGTTGATGGGGGTTATAACCCCCCATTGGTTTCTGATTACATATATTATTTAATTAGGTTTACGCTTTGCACTGATTGCTCAAAACTACTGTTTCATAGTAATAGTCCAGTCAAATTAGATCAAATGGCTGCGAATCATGCATTAAATGAAGGGGTTGAGATTTTATCAGGAATGTGTAAGGGATGGTCCCCTGAGCAACGCCTAATAAAGTCCCCTCGATTTCAGGAGCGGCGGGAGGGGGGGTTGTCCAGAGGTCACTATTTTCAGTTTTTTGGCGTTTATCTCGAAAACGGTGCGTCGCAAAGAAAAATGTCAGCCCAAAAATTAAAGCTTATAAAATTCCCTTCCAAATGGTATATCCATGTTTGTACCCAAGTGTTACCTTTTTCGAGATATGAGCCGGTGAATATGAAAATTTTTCAAAAAAGTGGTAGCGGTTCAGGTATCTCGTCAAACTTCCTCTTCTAACTCTTTCCCCTTCCATTTCTTCAGAAAATTCGTGATAGAGAAAGTTGTAGAGCGAAAAATTTCATTCAAAAATGTATTTGTTATGCTAATTTATCTTCACCAGGTAAATAGTTAGAGCGTTTTGAAGTTTAGAAGTTCTTTTCAACATTTTGCTTGTAAATGCTCGTCACTCAAGTTTCGTTTCCATGGTCTGTAACTCTCGTAATCACTTTGTATGCTGTTTAATTAGATACGTATAGTATTCATAACCCATATAAATAATAAATTATGTATACCTGTACGTATAATGCCCATAATATACAGAAGAACACTGTAGTACAAAGGAGGAAGTAAGAAAAGAAACCAAAATGTATAAAAGTTGTTCATATAATCAAAAAATGGTTATCAAAAGTAAGTTCAAACAACAGTTACTTACATTAAATATATTATATACAATTTATTTCATCAACTGCTTTCCTATATATTAAAAGCCGTCAATCTGATACTTTGGAAAAAGTTTCAAACAAGTCTTCACTATCATTTTAGCTTCTGTAGAAATGTCCGAATTTTCATGAACTGATTTCCCATAAAGGTGGCATCCCACTATAATGCCACGATCAAAGTCACTAAGCTCCTTTGACTTACTCATCGTCTCACAAACGCATAAATATAACCTGACAAACCACTACAAATACTTTTATAGCTTTCGGTTACGCATCAAATTACGTCACCTGCTAGATCCACTTCTTTAGGGGGTGTCCGGATACTTTTGGCCGGATAGTGTATAACGTATTATGAATATTAATGAATTATATAAATTATTAAATTTACTTAATGGGGTCAGTACGAGCAAAGAACAATGAAAGGTACCTATGGTGATTGAGATCATGCTCATTTGGCAGGGCCTGGAACATGAGCAGGAACATTCGTTCCTCATCTCCAGCAATGTCTCCTGGTGAAGATTTGGAGTCATAAAACACTTTGGCGATGTTTGTTGTTTCATTGGCATACCGCTGGAAACATTGTACTATTGCTGCTTTGCTTTTACCATAAATCGCTGACGTAGTGTCACATCCTGAGAAACTATGGATGCAAGAGAATGTACTGGCTGAATGATAAGACCTGAAGATGTTGGGAAGAGTAAAGCCTGTCTTCTGTGTTGCCCCGTCCGGCCTTCATGAAAAACACATTCGTGTCTCGTGGGGTGAGTGCCACAAGTAAGACGAACAGGTCTTACCTATCTACTATCACCACAGTTGAATGAGAGGTGTTTTGCCACTCACCTCTGACAATACCGCAGTCAGCATCTCCTTTGGCTGTAGTAGACTGTATACCTCTTGCACCCACGGCTTGAACTAACATAGTAATGAGCTTGGTTTTGTTCCTTTCATTGGAAAGGAAGTTTTCCTGATGAACAGCAGCCACCATGTTCTTATTGAAGTCATATCCACTGATGTTTACTTGATGCTCTCCGATGTTGTTCGTCTCTTTCCGTGGAGTTCGTGTCTTCATAACCATCAAAAACCACAGCTGAACTGCTGCCGTAATGGTTGATTATGTACGATACATATTGATCGCAGATGGAGGCGAAGGTGGTGTTGGTGTTCCACTTTACTCTATGAAGCAGGAAGTCGCCATCGATTACCGTGAAACTGTTCTCACATTGATTAAATTTTGGAAAAGCATCAGACAGTGCTGACCTTTTGATTTTTCTCATTATCCCCTCGGCGAATAGAGACATAGGGTATGGGGCTAACTCGTACGTTAGCAACTCCTCTACATACCCCTTCTTTCTTCTTGGTGATCAGAGTTCTTTGAAATTTCATCAGAGGCTCTACCACCACTACCTCATCATTAACTTTGATCATATTGCTCATCGCAGCTAAAGGAACGACTGAGTCCTTCGTGGCATTGTTTCACTTCTGAGAAATTCATTCCAAACAAAGTGCTCATTGTGCGGGTTCCAAGGACTGCTAGCAGTTGACGTTACTTGTTCCAATTACTCCCGTTGAAAGTTACATCAAACAATTACGTTCAGCAAAAGGCGGGTGATCAGCCAACCCTTGAGTAAGCTTCCTTCTGTCTAGATCATCTGTGGTTATGCGTGATGCTCGAAACTCAGCATGCTGTTCTCCTCTTGCAGTATGGACGCCACAAAACATCTCAAGTGAACTACATATTGCTGTAGCTGTGCTAGCTCCCCCAACCCATTTCGCCAACACCGAATCACTAAAGCCTCGTCCACGTGTTAATTCTCCTTCACTCTTCCTGTCACACATGAGTGTCACCTCAATTGCCATGTCAGACCACACACCAGCCATTGGTGTTCCAGTTCTGTTGACAGTGAAGTATCCACGATCTATAAATCCTGTTTAAGTTGAAGGTAGCGAGTTGTTAGTCCCAGCATGTGTTGTACATATAGGTGAGTACACTTTGCATAATGAAAATGCCCGCTGGCATGGAAGTAAGGTATCATCAGTTGGGCACATGTCATATGATCTTCCCAGTTGCGCTGTGCTGCAATAAATTTTTTCATCAACACTACCATTTCAAAGTACTGGACCCAGATAGCTGCTGTTGGCCCATAACCTTTGAGACGGGACAATTCGTTGCTCAATTTCCACTGAATGCTGGCAAGGGAGGTATTTGTGGAAATGTGTTGTGGAGTAATTTATACTGAGGTCAGAAGCAACTGAACTACTTCTTTTCATATGGTGTGGTATATAAATTTTCCAAAATGATCCGAGTTAAAGTGACACTTTATACATTTTGGTTTATTTTCTTACTTCCTCTTTTGTACTACAAGCGATCTTCTGTATATTATGAGATATAAATTATACGTACAGGTATACATAATTTATTATTATATGGGTTATGAATACTATAACGTATCTATTAAACAGCATACAAAGTGATTAAGAGAGTTACTGACCTTGGAAACGAAACTTGAGTGACGAGCATTTTACTAGCAAAATGTTGAAAAGTACCCCTAAACTTCAAAACACTCTAACTATTTACCTTGTGAAGATAAATTAGCATAACTATACATTTTTGAAGGAAATATTTCTCTCTACAACTTTCTCTATCACGAGTTTTCTGAGAAATGGAAGGGGAAAGAGTTAGAAGAGGGAAGTTTGACGAGATACCTGAACCGCTACCACTTTTTTTGAAAACATTTCATATTCAACGGCTCATATCTCGAAACGGTAACACTTGGGCTCTAAGTTAGCACCTATCCTTTTAATATTTTTATTAATGATATTCATAACTCTCCATTCACTACACTAGCCATGTTTGCGGATGACACGGCAATACTAGCTAAGCATCAAAATGTTAAATATATGCACAAGTTCCTACAGAGACATATTGAATTCTTGAACGATGGTTCGAACGGTGGAGGCTCAAGTTAAGTCCTTCAAAATCTAAAGCTTTTTTTTCAGTTACAATAGAATTCCACCTCCCTCCGGTCACAGTATGCGATCAACTGGTTTCACTTTGAGAGAGAGGGCAAATACCTAGGAATTTACCTCGATAGTCGACTGACGTGGAAGAAAAATATTGAACATAACATTATTATTATTATTATTTTTATTATTATTATTATTATTCTAACTTTCAGTCAACACTTTTCTTTTAATCCTGAGAACTGAAATATAGCCACAAAAAAATTATCCATACCGAGATATGGAGCCCTGCTCTCTGGTGCCTCATTAATGTACCATGTCTATGTCTATATCTACGGTAACACTTGGGTACAAACATGGATATACCATTTGGAAGAGAATTTTATAAGCTTTATTTTTGGGATTGACAATTTTCTGTGCCACAACCCTGTTTTCGAGATAAACGCCGAAAACTGAAAAAAAGTGACCTTTGGACACACACACCCCCCCCCCCCCCCTCCCTTGTTCAGGCGACCAACTCCTACACATTCCTGAAAAAATCTCAACCCCTTCATTTAATGCGAAATGAAAACCTAATTTGACTGGACTATAACACCCCCCATTGAAAATTTCTGCGTACGCTACTGCCTGCATATTCTACCGTGCATAAATAATCGACATAACACAAAACAGTATAGAAAAAAATCATAAAAGAATTATAATGTATACTTAGCCCATCTGCACACGGAGCAACTCAAAGAAACTGATAACTGACTCCAGTCACAAACCAGTCCGTGATGAGTCGTAACCTGTGTAATTGAATGGAGCCACGCACACGGCGCAACTGGTTACAAACTCGTCCGGCGCAACTGGTTACAAACTCGTCCGGACGAGTTTGTAACCAGTTGGCGCCATGTGCGTGCTCCATTCAATTACACAAGTTACGACTCATCACGGACTGGTTTGTGACTGGAGTCAGTTATCAGTTTCTTTTGAGTTGCTCCGTGTGCAGACGGCCTTACTTATAGTTATAGGATCTCTTTAAAAAGATTACATAGTTCAAAATATTTCTTTACTGTTCAGCACATCTTGAAATTATAATATTTGCCAAAGGTATATATTTGAAATTTGTAATCATACATTTTAATGCACATCATATTTACACGAGCAGGCACCCCAGCAGTCTATATTTTGAGTACTTCTATTTCTTTATAATGTTTGTTTTAATTGCAGAAAATCTTGGAATTTTTGTAGCATTTACTGTAGCTGATTTTGCTCTTTTTAAAAATACATTGTGATATTGTTCTTCATAACAGTGTCCTTGTGGGTTCGATTTGCATATTAGCAAATTTTCGAAGGTTTCCCTTGACCTGAACTGAGTAGATATTTTTGTTATGTAACTAAAAATCCGGTAATAATAGTGTCCATTCCGGAAACCTGGAAGGTGCATTAAAAATCCGGCATTGCCGGGGTAAATCCGGAAAGTTGGCAGGTCTGTTTATATTTAACGAAGTGATCAGACAATTGTTCACAAAATATTGTCCAAAACCTGAAAGTTCGCAAAATTTTCAAATTTGCACAAGATCTTTGAAATTGTATTCTTAACATTTTACATTAAAATAAAAAAATTAATGTTTCATCTTGTTTACTACTTGATTTTTAATAATTTTAATTTGTTTTTCACAGAATGACATGAACTTTCTGTTGTGTGCACACATTGATGATGTCCTCCAGGCTGCATTTGAAGGGGGTTTCAGCATAATGAAGAAAACAGAATGTGTGAAAAGCAAACTGTAAATTTTTCATCATCTGTATGTGATAGACTAAGAGATATTTATTTTAATATATACATTTGCCTTTGAAATAAGTGTATATAATGCTATAAACAAGCAAACAAAATGAAAACATTCCAATTAATTTGAATGTTTTTCTGCATTGTAAATATATATTTCATTTCTTTTCTTGTGTATAAGTTGTATAAAGAAATTAGTTGAAAGATATAAAGTTTTTTAAACTGTGATTTATAATAAATTGCAATATAATCAATTTGTGCTTCTGTAATGATTTTTTTCTCAACAAATTGTTAATCCTTTGCAGTACATTCCGAATATTCACTTATCAACTTTTTTACATACATATCCCAAGCTTGTATGTATTTTAAAATTCTCCAATGAATTTCAAGATGTGAGATGTGTTTGAAATATACAGCCTTTACTATATACAGAGATATACAAACGCAAATACAACAGACATTCTTTTTGAGAGATCACTCTCATTTGGATTGCCGCTGAAAATTATCCAGACAGATTGATCTGCCCGTACTGGAGTTGCCCTCTAAAAAACAAAAATACCCGAACAGCATGGTGTTCGCATGCTCGCATTGGTTCTCCCTCAGGGTCAGTTTAACTCTCCACTTCCACGTGTGGGTCTAGGAGTTATGCTTACTCCACACCAACAGCAATGGAGACGAAAATCATGCATCTTCGTTGTTGCGTATGTGTATTACAAACAAATTTTCACTCCCCAGGTGCATCTCCATCTCTGCAGTTTCAAGTTGGAAAAAGCCACCGTATTCGACAGCTAATCCGAATAAAAAGAGAAGATTATGTGCATGTGCAAATAAATTACCTCTTCTCCCCATTTCCTAGGCGGTGTGAAGGCTTTTATGACAGCCACAGAGACAGGTGGTAAAATGTGTCTGTCTTTCGTTGCTGTCGCCATTGGTGTGGAGTAAGCATTAGAGCACAGTTGTGTGCAAGGGAATTGCAAACCACCCAGTTCTAGGCAATGGTTCCAAATGAGAGCTGGTTATCTGGTGACATTACAGTATGAATGATATATAAAACATCTATTTGATCACTGAAATGGAAATAATTAATTTCTGGTGGACTTTACAGATCATTTGACATACAAGGTTGGGTTGGTTTAGAGCACTACGGTCAACTTTTTGTTACATGAGGGCTAATTAGGCCGGGACCTACAGTTTAAAGCTGATTCCGAACGGCTATAAACATGCATACTACAGTGGGACTCAAACCCACAGGATCTGAATCAAATGCCAGCACCCTAGCCTTTCGGCCATCACCTGGCCTGACATACAAGGAGCATTAGGTGTGTGGTTTATAAAGTTCACTTGACTGCCAAAGTGTAGTCTTACAATGGTTTGATTATACAGGGTGTTTCAAAAAGAATCACCCGATTTGAAATGAGTATATTATGAAAAATATTGAACATAGAAACTTAAAATTAATTTTATATTACATTGCTAATCATAAAGTTTTTTTTACAAACCAAATTAAAGGTGCTCAATATGCCCACCTTTAGATGCCGACATATGCATATACGGAAGGCAAATTCGTTCCAAACTTTTGCGAGCATGTCTGCAAACATTGCTTCCACGGCTATTATGCTTACACAGACAATCAGTGTCTTGGAATTGTTTATACCAACGCCTAATGCTCTGAGAGATATAAACTTCAATCTACCAGGGTTTTGTCGAAGAAAATCACACTGAGCAGTTGTTATGGACGCACACTTCGCAAAGCGTAGAACACAAAATGATTTCTGTTGTGCAGTCGCCATCTTTACAAACTCTGAAGTGGCGGGCGAAGGAAGAGTGTTAACGTTTCTTGTCGGCAACTGCGTGAAACTCAAGATTTCCTTTTTCTGCCTATATATTTGTCGATCAAAACTGATTAAAAAATGAATAGTTCAGATGATTCTTTTTGAAACACCCTGTATTTAAATTTTTAAAATTATGGTGTAAGAAAATTAAGTTAAACTGAATTAAAATAGTTAATTTCTTCAAATTTCATACCAAAATGCATTCGAACTTCACTTAATGCCGATTGTAATATTTAATTTTAAAAAACATTTTGTTGCATCTAATTTTATACAATGCAGGAGGAAATCGAAGAATTTTTTTTAAAAAAAAATTGGACTTTAAATAAATAATACATTTTCTTTTTCTATGAGAACTTGATTTAACTTTGTAAGATTCATATGAAACTGTTGAACTTTCAAATTTATAAATTTTGCTTCTGCTTGCTTGTTTTTTTTGTTTTATACAGTTGATTCCGGTTAATTGGACCACATCAGGACACGATCATTTTGGTCCTAATAACAAGCTGTTCCGATGACACGAATATACCCTGTTAGGCTTATGCAATAGGATTTGTTTTGGTTCTTTAGGATTTGATCCGAATAAGCAGCTAGTCAAATTAACTGGATTCAATTGTATATGTTTTACATTCTAAGTTTTATTGGTAAGTATTAGTTAATTCTAGTAATACTTATTGTTTTTGTTTGGGAGTATTAAACCCCCAAGAAAGTTTATTTTGGGCAAAACAAGTTTAAGCCTCACTTTTATAATCTTGATATGCTAAATCCTCAGAACTTTTGCTTGTCTTCTGAGTTTCAAAAGAGAGAGTTCAATTTATAAGTATTTTACAAAAAAGTTGAAGTTATAAAACTATATTTAGAGCTATTCTATGAAACAAAGACTACATTTTTAACATCATATCAGATCTTTCACAAATAGGGGGGGGGGGGGTTATGAGCTCCTCTGTTGTTGCCTTTGGTCTAAATTGCAGCAACCCTTCACAGGGAGCAATGTTGGATCATTTAGATGGTGCTTCCATAATGAAGAAGCCAACAAAATTCAGTATACGTATGGACAAATGTCTCTGTACAAGTACATTACTCCACTGGGAAAAAACAAACAAAAAAATGATGGTATATGGACCCTCGTTGTTTCATCACTTACATATAAAAAAAGCTGTTCTGGAAACTGCTGCCTAATAACCTTTTATTTGGAGTTATAGTTTGAAGTATGCTGATATTGCCTCGGGTAAAATTTCATCATGCTACAATGGTTTTTGGGATGTTAGCTAGAATTGAGTAGTATTCAAAACCTCTTTTATTTCATTTTTTAATATTTATATGTGTATGGAAACATATTTACATGGTAGAAAAGCATGAGGTATATTTCTGTGTTTTTCCTGAGGTTAACATCATTACTACATTCATACTGGTAGTTTTGGATCACAGTTTTCACTTAATTTTTGCTAAAAAGGAAAGAAAAATTATCAGATTCAAAATGTACTACAGTAAAAATCCAGATGTCTCAAATCCAGAACCCCCCCCCCCCCCCAAATCTGGATTGTTTTAATAAATGGCCAATTTTACTTTTCCATTTTACCGATAGATGTCACTACCAAAATGATCGGTAAAAAAATGTGCTTCCTTTCAAGGAAGTGACAGCAACGATTATGAAGGCTTTCAAGTGCCTGTTAAAGAAGCTGAATTAGTAGAATGTGCATATAAAGGCAACATTAACTTGGATAAATCAGACATACAGGAAGTTTTAGACATCGACAAAAATCTGACGATCATTGGTTCTCTGAGTGATTCGGAAACTATTTATAGTGTGGCAAATAACAAAGGTTATGATGACAGCGATTGTGAAAGTGATTCAGAATGCCCTGAAAACAAAAGAATGTCACTGGAAGACCTGATAAAATCATTAGATAAAACAACATTAGGCTTAGAACACCGGAATTTTATCTCAGGACATGAAATTATGGCACTATATAGGATTCGAGAAAAAATAATTTCTAATAACTAAAGCAACAGACATTATTGACTGAAATGTTTAAATTATAATGTAATTATATGTTCTTTATTTAGGTTATTTAATAATTAAACAATTTTACATGTTTTTTTGTGTGTTTATTTTTTCTTCTAAAATTTTGTGTGTTATTTAAACACCTGGAAAATTCCCAAATTCAGAATTGCTATGTCCTAAACGATTCTGGATTTGGGAGGTTGTACTGTAGAATGAAATGTAATTCCAGTCATACTTTTCCAATAAGGAGAACACTGCCTATAAGAGAAGCCTACAAAAGAATGCTAAGTAAATAGCAGTTAAAATAATAAGCTGTTAAGAATCTATAGGTCTCATATCATTAATGTAACTGTAACTTACATATTTTGAACGCTTGTACTGGACAGTGTCAGTTCTCAGCATTTAAATGTTGTGAACACCTGGCCAAGGGTTGAGAATTAAAGATCTTCAACATCCTCTGCCAGATATTGATCTATGAATGCTAAATTACACCCATTTTTTCTCACTGACAATCTGTGATAGCATACAGTTTTCTTTTTTTTATGATATAAAAATTTCATACTTTTTCTCTTTTTGCTTCTTTTAATAGTTTATGAGTTTTCCATTGCTGTCTCAATGACTCTTAATATTAAGTTTGGTGCTGTTATTCATGCCATTGAATATTGTAATTAACAAAGAAAATGACTTATTCTAACACAAAACCAAAAGCATTCAAAATTACTAATATTTTACCAACAAACACAAAAATCCAGTGTATGATGCATTATTCCAAAATATGTATTAAAAAAAATTCAGTAGATATCTTTCTTATAGGGTCTTTAGTTTTGAAATTCCAGTTTCCAAAGATGAGTGAAAACCCGGCTTAAGTTTAAAACTTTTTTTTAACCCCAAATTAATAAATCCCAATTGTAATTTTAAAAAAATAAGTTTTGGTATTTTTTTTAATACAAACTATAGATTTTCTTTGTTTAACAAATAAATTACTAAATGCTTCTATGTTTAACATTTCGAGACGTTTAACAAATAAATTATTAAACACTTCTATGTTTAACATTCTGAGTCTGCTATATGTTTTATAACTTTTTGTGTGTAGTTTAGTTACAATTCAACATTTTAGTCAGTACTTAAAAGTTTACTTACAGTATTATAAACAGATTCATTATCATAAAGATATCAGGAATGAAGATATATTTGTTTTTGTTTTCTTATTCTGTTCTTGACTGAGTATCTGGGCCAACAAAGTTTTCTTTTTCTTTTTAGATGTAGATTGTTTCTCAGCACTAGAAACAGCAGGTTTTGGCATAGGTTTAACAGTCCTTGGAGTTATTTTATTTTCTGTGCGTGGCGTATTTAAAATTTCACTTTCATCTCTAGAACTGACAGGGCTTTCGTTTCCTTGAAGACTTCTCTCCTTTTTTCCCAATGGTGTTTCACACTCTTTGATACTTTCAGAAAACTCTAATTTCTCCAAATGATTTCTAAAAAAATATTAAAAAAATATGATAGTCGTAAAATAACAAACAAGTATCGTAACTTGGGGCTACTTGGACCCTAGGGGGTAAAATTACTTGGACCTAAACTGAAAAAGCATTTTATATTACACCTAGGTCTCTTGTCAATAATATATAGATCTAATTCACAATCTCTCCAATAGATAGGAGCATTAGCTAGGTCCTGAGTCACTTTATCATGTTCCTGCTCTTCCCGCCTTTTTTTAGTTTAGGTTATGTTGCTTTGTGATAAAAACACGAATTTTAGTGACCTTATAACTTCCACCTTCACTTCTTTACACACTGCAGTCCCACATTAGGTAAGGATAAATTTACAGTTCAAATACAGTCTTTAAGAATATAACAATAGTTTTAGATGAATAGAGAATCAATTAGCCGAGTAAAAATTATGAGTATTAACTAGTGTGCTGATAAATTAAAAATGGGGTTACTTGGACCCAAACAAGGAAGCGGGTCCAATTAACCCATAGCCACATTTTTGATTAGACATTCTCAAATTTCACTGTAAAAATAAATAATATTACTTCATGTCAGGTTCCTTTTATTAAATGGTTAAACTGGTTCAAGTGCATTTATTCACAGATCTGATACAAAAATGCCCTGAAATTTCAAGAGGTCTCCTGAGAGCAGAAAGTATGTGGATTTTACAGCTGAAAAATTAGAGGAATGTTTAAATGCTGTGAGGTCAGAAAAAATGTCTCGGAGAGATCCCTCAACCCACTTTAAAATTAGTAGGTTCACTATAAAAAGGAGATTGAAGAATGGTTTATTGAACAAACCTGGACATTCAATCATTTTTACTAGTGAAGAAGAGTTGGCCTGTGCCAGTCATTTAGACAAAATTTGTGATTTTGGATTTCCCGTTGATGAACTGGATTTTCGATTTATTGTCAAGTCTTACCTTGCAATGTATGGAAGATCAGTGAAATGTTTTCAAAACAACCTCCCTGGGCATGACTGGTTAAAATTATTTTTGAAGACGCATCCACTGTTAACAATCAGATTTGCAAATAAAAAAGGGTTTGTTTTCTGTTTTAATGTCAAATAAATTTTTCATACACAAGTCTCTATTTTTATTTCAAGACTAGGTACCCGTCAAAACTTGACGGTAAATAATTGAACAGTTCCAATAAAAAAAAAGGTTCATAACCTAGTTAAAATATTAGAAATTTTTACAGAATATTACCTGTTTTTCTATCTGATGTTATAATTAAAAATGTCGTAAAAAATCCGAGTTTATAATTTTAAAAAAGTCTTGGAAAAAAAAGCATGCTTACCGCTGATTTTTCAATCTGACTTGCACAATCTAACTAATATGCTATAAATGTGCTATGTATAAATATATTAAGCAAAAATAAAATATATAAAGTAAAGAAAATCAGATTAAAAAAATCATACAAATTACTCACGTGCAAAAAATTTTTGCAGTCTATTTAGGCAGCGCTGCAATCGCGTTTCAGAATTTTTTTATTTTCATGAATTTTAATGATGTATACACGTGCATTCAATAATTGGATCCGGTAGGCAGCGCTGCAATCGCATTTCAGAATTTTTTTTATTTTCATGAATTTTAAAGCTGTATACATGTACATTAAATAATAATTAACTTAACCTACAAATTTGTTAAACAAATGATATTGGTGTTTTTAATTTCTGTTTATTATTGTATTTTTGCACGTGAGAGTAAATATAGGCAGATATATTTGTGATGCGGTCGCTCCGGAAGCGTTACTTGACAGAGGCATACACAGAACACGGCAACTATTAGGGGAATCCTAGGTACTACTTGAGCCCAATACCTATTTGAATTGTATATTTCATATAAAATGTAGGTTGGGTCCAAGTAACTCCAATCAGGGGGTTACTTGAACTCAAATTTCAATAATTTATTATATATAAATAAAATTAAAATATTGGTTTGAAAAAGACCTAAAATCCTGGGGAATCTTCAAATAAGTTGTTCAAATCAGATAATCAGCACAAATATGTTTTTAATGCTATCGTTGGGTAAGAAATGTACAAAAATCATCACTTTTTGGGTCCAAGTAACCCCAAACTACGGTACTGGAAAGAAATATTTTTACTAAATATTGACATTTGTTTGAAAAAAAAAAATCTGGTTTCCAGAGAACTATGCATATGTATACACTTAATGTGTAAGTTCAATTATATACATGAAAAAACATTTTTGAGTTTTCAAAATACAATTTTAATTTTGTAGCAAAAGACTAACAATTGAATGTCCTGAAAAAAAAAATTAATTACTAAAAATTTTAAAACTATGCAAACTGCATGTAAAGATTAGTTTTAAATGCAGATACAGAACTAAAAAATCTGCATTTGCTAATCTGCGATTAGAAAAATACTAAGTGGAAAATTCTCCGATGCTAAATATGGAAATTTAAGATCTGTCATGTATAACTGTTGTGCTACCTTAAGGGACTATCTTAGTATATTATCTACTATCAATTTTCAGTGCAATACATAAGTAGAAAAAATATAGATATAAGCAGCTTGAGAAAAGGTACAGAGAAACTACATGAAAATTTTCAATTCATACATGTATGAGTGTGCAGTATCTGAAATATATTTTCTGAAAATAAAGCATATATTAAGTTCGGGCAATTATGTGTCTTACATTAAAGAGAGTTTTTATTTTAGAATATTAGAATTTTATCTAAAGTTATCTTAGTTACATCTTACAGAAAAATCATAAATTTCAGAGAATACAAGACTAGTTTCTTTTTTCTTTTTGTCAATAACTTCCTACAGTTAAATTGCACAATTTTTCACAGAAAACTCAAGCCAATTAAAAAGGTGAAATTTCATTTTCATGGCTTTAATATTAAAGTAAATATTTTTCCGCTGCAAAATCAGTATTATGTCTTTAAATCACATGTTTAGATTAAGTAACAAAATAAAAGAATCATATACAGTGACTTTTAATGTTAGAACAAATACAACAAAGATGTAAGCTGAATTACATTATATTTTTTATGAATATCTTTCCCTATTTTTACTATATCATAAAACTAAATTTAAGAGAAAAAAAAATAATTCAAACATTAAAGGTAACTATTCAATACAACTCAAATAACTTAAGATTTATTTTTTTTAAATGTGTTGATCTGTTAGCTTAAAGTCATTGTAACCATGACATTGATGGATCTAATTGATGAACTTTAAAATCTCATGGACCCTTTTGTAAAAGAAATATAGTTAACCTTCAACTCTCTTCCCTTTTTTTTCAGTCATTGATAAATTTCAAAAACAAGGAACTTTTTAATTTTAAAAAGAATATTGATTAAATATATTCTTGGAGCATTTTTCATAGTTATATGTAAGAGCTTTTTAAAAAATCCCAGTTATATTGGTATATAAGGTTTTGTGAATTTCAGGGTAGGGAAGCTATGCAAGGAACGTTGTTCCTTTGTCAAAATATCAAGCAATGCCATGTTTAAAATTTGAGGAATTTGATTCTCAAGTCATGTTCTGCATTTAATTGTGTTGCATCTTTTTTTCAATACAACCTGAGACTGCTCATAAGTTAAGTTGTAAAAAAAAGAAACAGTACTAGGCTTTCTTTAGGTAAAAATTTGTTACTTATATCTAAAAGTCAGCATTTGTTAACATGGGAGGCAGTTAATCCAATATTGTGACAATCCAGCAAACTGACACAGGTAAAAAATTATGCAACTTACCTTTCACTTGTATCTGCGCTGCATGGTGATGGAATAAATAATCCTGCATTCAAATCACCTCTCTTTAGTTTTATTTTAGAAACAGGAGTACTTGATGATGGTTGTCCAAGAGATTGACACTTAATATTTGACTGCTTAGTGCCAGGGTAAATTGTTTTTTTTCTACAAGACAAACAACTATATACCTATAAATAACAATAAAAAGTTTCAATGAAGACAATGTTCCACCCAGAGAAATTAATGAAAATGAAGCATAAAAGATAAAAAAAATGCTTTTATTATATGATCAAATAAATTTTTAATCATGCAGCAACATATCATTAGCTGAATATAGATTCAAGATACATTGAATACTTTATATCACAATGTAATACATGTATAAATATTTTGTCGATATTTATCTTTAAAAATTAAGATATTAGACTCAGTTATATGAGATAATCAACAGTTGTTTCTGGAGATTAAAAGTCCTAAGCAACATAAATAGTTGAATGCTATGGCATATTTATGAGGAGATTCAACTGCCTACCTCCTAAAAGCCTAAAAATTAATTGAAAAATAGTAATTACTCTTCTTAATGTTAAAAGGACATTCTAAGATAGTTTAAATTCAAGAAAATCTAAGATAGTTTAAATTCAAGTATATTCTGTGATAGTTTAAATTCAAGATCATGCAGTATATTTTTCATGTATTGACAAAATGTTCATGATAATCTAACATTGCAAAATTTACAACGAGAAGCAGATATAGAGCAATCTCATTTATTGAATCAACACATGTATTAAAATATTGCTAAAAACTGAAAGTTATAAACGTACTGAGTTTAGAATCAGTCAAATAAAATTCTATGAGATTAGTACAATTCACTAGAAAGTCATTATATCAAATACTTGACATCTAAAGATCTTGAAAGAAGGAAAAAAAATCACTTTTTGAGTGTGTGAGAAAGGGAGTGTTTTTTCCTACAAAAAATTTAAATTAAAAAATTCATTTATATACATTCATAATGTATCACCTCTTCAGTGAGAGCTAGCTGATACTACTAGGCATATCATTTTTAATAACTTATTGAAGCAAAATATATCAAATAAACTTACAAGTTTACTAGTAGATTCTCGGAATTTTCTTAACTTTTTCTTTTGGTGACTATTTAGTTTCCATGGTTGGTTCGCTTCTAAATTTAAAAGCTTTTTCAAGTGATAGTTTATTGGCTGACGATTTTGAATACGAATCCTACAGTTGTCAGGAGACCAAATAGATCCACAATGACGGCAGAACTGATAAGACAATTTTGAGTAGTTTTTCACCACTGGAAAAAAAGGGGGCAAAATTAAGAAAATCAGTATATGCTAGAGTAAATTTTAGAGGAAAATAGATACAATGTCCCTTGCCACAAAAGTCTTTAAAATTATAAGAAACACTTATTGAACCTGGAATTTTTCTGAAGTTATAGAAATATGTCAGTCTGATATCTTCATTACACAAACATCTCGATGATTATATTGGCCAAACTCTGATTATCAATTGACCATTTTATACATTACACAATAAATTAGATCACTCTAAAGTTAAAAAGTAATTCTGTAGACAATATAATCAAATTAGAGAAACTACTATTCTATAAAAATAATGTTCTTTGAAAAATACTGTGGATATAAAATTGGAAAAAGGGGAATCATTACTCAGTCACAGAGTCCAGGGTTGTGCTTAGAGGTGGGCAAATTGGGCAACCACCCAGGGTCGCTAAAATTTAGGGCTGCCATTTTTATTCCTCATCGCAACACTTTTCTAAATGTTATGGGTTTTTTAAGAAATCCCTCATTTTTCATGGTTTCTATGATTCAACTTATAAAAAAATATATGTTTCGATTTTTTGAAAAGAATTGTAGAAAGAATCTTAATTGACAAACTACCCTTTTGGTTCGATAAATTTCTCAGTTAGTAAAACATTATTATCTTCAATTCAGTTACAGTAAAACCTTGATTATCAATCCCATTTTTCAATATCAGTTTCTACTATCTGTCAGTCACTACATACAGTCATTTGAAGAATTATAAACCATTTTGTTGGAATCTGTTCGTTTTCACGGAATAGTTGCAAACTGGGAAAAACGTGAACATATCTTTGTGGATGAATACTAATACCATTTGGTCAAATGTTTCGTCAATTCAAAGCAAACAATAGACAAGGTAAGTATGAGACAAAGGAGTGTAAGACAAGTAAGTAAATGCGCTCCAAACCTGTTGGGAAGAAAGGGGTCTGAGGGCTGAAGGATTGGGGTAAAAAAAAAATGGGTTTTACTTTTTCTTTCTATCATTATAATGGATTTTATTTCCTGCTTCTCGAAGAATTGAAAATATTACAAGGCAGGTACAATCAGTATGCTTCGAATACGGATTGTACGCTTGTCCTCCCTGGTACTTATTTCTAATGAAAATGATCTCTCATCATCTGTGGACTTTTCACTTATAATAGACAATTTTGCTGCTCAGAAAGCAAGAAAAATTGCTTTATAACCAACAAATTCATACATGTAGGTGTTTGTTTTTAACAGTTTACATTTTCTAAATCGTGTAAATTTTTCCATTGTTTCATTATGCATACAAATTGATTAATTTTATATTTTAGTGGACCACTTGTAATTTCATGTATAATTTTCTTTCACGTAGCTAGAATGTAAGTTTTTTTAGTATCGAAACGTAATCCATTAAAAGTAATAATTAGTAAAATCAGTAGTAGATGCAGTTTTTTTTTTTTGGGGGGGGGGGGGGGGGATCGGGGTTATCTTACAAGTTCCATTACTCAGTACGTAGAGAAATTTGATTGCCAGTAAATGTTTTTCGTCCAGGGCCGCTAAAACCCTAAACACGCCCCTGGCAGAGTCTCTTAGGGCCTGTTCACATAGGAGTCCGTGGCGTTGCGTTAAGGAAAAGATGACGTTGAGACGAAAATAAACCAATCATAGGCCTCCAAACGATTAGCAATGAAATTTTTAAATTTTTATGATTGGTTAATTTTCGTCTCAACGTCATCTTTCCCTTAACGCAACGAGACGGACTCCTATGTGAACAGGCCCTTACTCAAATTGATATAAAGACTACATAATTCCAAAGTTGAACTTAACAGACCAATTATCTTTAATATATATATATATATATATATATATATATATATATATATAATTATAATATAATATAATATAATATAATATAACCTTCTTAAAAATGTACTCACAGTTTGGTATTTCGTGATGCCTCGTTTCTAAATTGAACCTACAACATAAAATAATCAGTAAAAATTAATACGCTGCCCAATACAGCAGAAAAAACACGTCAAGTGTAAAGAAAAGAAAAAGTTAAGCAAAAACTCACATATAAAATCTTGAAGCAGCGGGACAAGAAGAAGACAGGTAATTCCCTATTTTCAACAGATGTTCCGCAGCCTGTTTACGCAACAACATTTCATCCACACTTTCCTCAGGCTCCATAGTCTTATTATATGAAATGAAATAAGATAAAATTTGAGTAATAACTACACGATCAATAGAGTTTTTTCATTTCTCTCTCAATCCTCTGATTACCAGAACATAGATTTACGAACCTCTAACACAAATAAACAAAGCCACATGTTACGACATGGTTACGATTAAAACTAAGATTTAGAAAAAATACTATCTTGTGTATAAGGCGGAGCTCGTAGCGTCACTTACTACGTCATTTTCGTCAGTTATCCATCACGCGATAGTGGATCAAAACAGCACATTTGCTCTTTAATTTTTGTGGCGCCATCTCTTGTTCAAATATGCAACTAGATTTCATAATAAATATAATATAATATTAGCATTCGACATTTATTCGAATATAGGTACTGTAAATATTCCAATAGTATATGTTTCTATTGCATTTTTTCTGGGGGGAGGGTGAAATACTTAAATTTTTCCAAGGACGCTTTGATATCCATAAATTTGTAAAGCACTGCTTTAGGATAATTCAACAATTTTTTTATTTGGAGTGATAATATGAATACAGTTAGTTGTAATTTTAATTCTAAGCTTTAGCTTTGTGGCAAAGTTTTCACTCGTCATTTCAGTTTGAAAAGGAATTTGAAAGAAAATCGTAACCTGTGTGTAATAAAAGAGATTTTAAGGTATGTTACCTTTTGGCCACTTTTTTTGAAAATGTGAAATTTTTATTAAACACGTGTTTTTAGCTAAAACAGGGAACAAAACTATGGATTTAAAAAAAAACTTATTTAATTTTGATTAAAATTTTAAATTTAGGCAATATTTAGTCAGATTTTAGTAAAAATTATCCTTTATGCCAAAATCTAACCAATACATTTCTCTTTTTTTCAGCAATATATTAGTAAATCACTTATCTGTGTTATGAAGCAAACGATTACCAATACTTCTTAAATTTACTAAAATATACCAAATTTTGCATACACAACATGGTTTTCTTTAAAAAATGCATCAATTTTTCAATAAAAATAACTCTTAAATTAATAAATACATAATTACAACCTATATTTTGCTTAATAACATACCAATAAAACAGGGAACAAAACTATGGATTTAAAAAAAAACTTATTGGAATTTTGATTAAGATTTTAAATTTAGGCAATATTTAGTCAGATTTTAGTAAAAATTATCATCATACAAAGTATCATCATACAAAGCAGAACCTTGTGACTTAATTTTATCTCAATATCTTAAAAACCTTTAAAGAAATGAGATTTTTAGTAAACGTAAAAAATGAAAAATGCAGTTTTCCCGAAAACGCAAATTAAGATTTTAATGTAGCCCCCGAAATTATTTATAAATTTTACAACCTCAAAATTCACCACATTTGTAGGTCAAGCCATCCTTGACTTCTTTTTTAATTAATTTTGATTTTCTTTTAGCTTTTAATATTTTTCTGGATGTTTTTGTAGTTGACAGTATTTCTCGCCTCCATTTCCTTATTCGTTCGATGTGAATTTCCTTGTAGTTTATTAACATTTCCGATTCAGTTTTCATTCCTGAATAATTAAAACAGGTATGAGACCAATAAAACCTGAATTAAATAGTTCAACTGCAAACATTGTTATTAATTGTTATTAGGAGCCGAGTCATGTCATGCAAACATTTTTTAGTAATTTCTGGTTACAAAGTTCTGAATAAAGAAACAGCTGTTTAAATGCAAACTCATATTATCACTCCAAATAAAAAGCAAATTGTTGAATTATCCTAAAGCAATGCTTTACAAATTTATGGATATCAAGTCCTCATATCACTCCTCCGTCAGTAGTATTGTTTTGCTGGACTCTAAATCACTTGCTTGACTCTGGATCACCGGAAGTGGGCGTGGTCTCGTTTCTGATTGGTGGAGCGCTCTGAGGGCGGCCTGTGATTGGTGTGCATTAATGAGGGGGCGTGTCAAACGGAGGGTAGATCGCGGTGGGCGTACGCTATAAAAAGTGCTTGACTCTGGATCAAGCGCGCGATTGGCCGACGGGGCGGAGCGACGGGATCGCGGGTGGTTGCCGGTACGAGTTCGGGGGGATCGTGTGCAAATGGCGGCAGTTCGTTGGAGGTTCGATTCGAAGTAGTGTAGCGTGGTGACGGGTACGAGGATGGTTCGCTCGCACGTACGGGAGAGCTCGTTTTGTTTGGCGCCATCTTTTGAGAAAGTGACGAACTATTAACAGACTTTAAAAAACTTTTTAATCCGTAAAAGGTATATTTTCGGCGCTTTAAATTTTTCGATGGGGTTCGAACCCGCAATCTCACATCAACTTAGAAAGATTTCGACGATTATAACCACTATGCTGGTGTTAAAAGTTGGTAAATGATATTATAAGGTTATATAAATTGGGAAATTACAAGCATTGTTTACTTTGACGCCGTCTATTAGGAAAATGAGGAACTATTATTTATTGGGAGGGGGGGATGGTGTGATGAGGTGGAGACTCTAAAAGGGGATGAGATGATCTGGCGAGGATGAAAATTGGGAAACGATCCCATCGCTGCGGTTATCGATTGTTTTTGTTCCTCCTACCCGAGATTTTTTTAAAAAATGGAGTCTACAGACACCAGAAGACATAGTGGGCATTCGTTATCGGAAGCCGGTTTGTCACTGGCCGTGCGTGAAACCAAGCTAAATGAACATCAGTTGCGAATATTAGAAAATGCGATTGACTGGAGGGATGTGTGTCAATATCAGGTTCTCAGCGAGAGGTTTATTAGAGAATACGAATCTAGAGTAGATTGGAAGACGATATCCGAATTTCAAACGCTATCGGAATCATTCATTCGAGAATATGAGAGGAGAGTAGATTGGGATAAAATAAGCAAACATCAACACTTAAGAGAAAATTTTATTGTGGAATTTCGTGATCGTGTGAATTGGAAGCATGTATCTCAATATCAAAAACTGTCGGCCTTTTTCATAAAAGATCACGTAAACCGACTCGACATGAAACTGGTCAGTCGTTACCAAAAATTGGACCCCAAGGAAATTGAAGCTTTGAAGGATCATTTGCACATACCCACGATTTTCCGCTATCAAGAGCTCACTGACGAATTCGTGTTTAAGCACATTCAAGATTTAGAAGGAGACGATATTTGCGGTAGTTTTGTGTTTAACAAAAACGTATCGGAAAGAGCTCTGAACGTAATCTATAAACGTTTTGTGTTATTGTATCTGAGCAACATTTGTCGAAATGTGTCGATTAGTGTATAAGAATTTTTTGTATTACTTAATTCTGTTTATCGAAATAAATTACAATAATTTTTCACTACGTGTTTTCTTCTTTTTTTATTGATTTATGTCTTTCTTTGGATTAGAGAGAGAGAGAGAGAGAGAGAGAGGGGGGGAGGGTGGCAAAATCTATATATATAAGCGCATATGCTTGCATACGCGGTCATAACATGCGATAAAAAATGTTAACGTTAAGACACCCCTCTTCTTGCTTGGTTGTTGGCCCTAGCCAATGTGGCAAATCGTCTCTAGTTCGAAAAATTGTTCAAAAAAGTATATATCACCCTCGCATTAATAAAGTGAAATGGTGTTATAATTACAGCTCAGAGTGGATGGTAAACGAACCTTCCATTGAATTTATCCAGGGTATTCCGGACAAGTACGAAAAGGGCGATCTCATAATTATAGATGACCTCATGCAACGTTTAAATGATAAAATTAGTGATTTGTTTACAGCTGCATCTCATCATTGTGATGTCAGTGTTATAGTGATTTTACAAAACTTATTTCCACGTTTAAAAGTGATGCGCGACATCAGTCTCAACGCGCATTATATTATTTTGTTTCGGAACGCGAGAGATGCTAACCAAGTGAATTGTTTGGGGCGACAATTATATCCTGAAAATTCGCGTTTTTTGACTGATGCCTATATAAAAGCTACGTCCAAACCTTTTGGCTATTTAGTCATTGACATACATCCACGCACATGTGAAAAATTCCGTTTACGCGAAAGTTTGTTCCCGTGTGATAAAGGATATTATTGGTTATTTCACCCAAAATGAGTAAAAAGAAGATAAAACAGCATTATCATTTTTTGCGTATGCTAGTGCATTCCAAACCGTCGCAAAGAAAAGCCTTGCTGCAAATAGCTAATAATGATCAAATTAAATCAATGTGCGAAATATGTTTGAATGTATTAAAAGGAAACATACCCGTCAATATTAAAAAAATGAAAAAATATAAAAACATTTTAAGAAAACTTGTGAACAAAAATGTTTCCTACGAAACCAAAAAAGAATGTTATTAAATCAATCGGGCGGGTTTTTACCGGTCATCGCCCCTGCTATTATTTCCGCTCTGGGTTCGCTCTTGGGTCGAGTCATTAGTAAAAAGCTGTGAAAGGAATTTTTCGCGACATTCAATGTTTGTGCGCAGAGTACGTAAGACCATGTCAAAAAGAGTGGCCCTCATACCCGAAGAGTTACTACCTTCATATCAACTACAAAAACCGGAAATTAGAATCGAAGAGGAGATTGAATCACTATTGGATCAATCTCGTTTACCTGACGACATAAAAGTAAAATTATTGGGTCAATTGGTTAACAGGTATCATCGCCTAATACATCCGCCTCTCGAAGCGGTGCAAGCGGTTTCGAATCCAGAACCTCCAGTCCAAGATGAATTAAAAACGAGTAATAAGATCGATGCTATTATGAAAGAAATATTGCTCACGGCACCTCAATCCTATTCAAAATATATACCTCTGATAGTCGAGAAATTAAATTCCAAACAATATTCGTGGAATGAATTGGGAGAAATGACCCACGAGAATTACCCAATAAGCGGTTCTAGAATAGTAGACTTATTTTCATATATAACGAGAAATTCCAAATATGCACGAAAACCTAAAGGTCTTGAAGTTTTTGTCAAAGCTATTAAGCAGGTGAATATCCCAGCGACCTGGATAGCTAATAAGAAAGTATTGTCGATTTTGCACGATCAAAGATCGCCACCCGATTCCCTGGCGGAAGACGAGGATTTTAGCCAAAAATCGGATAAAAAGAGCACAAAAGAAAAAAAAATCTCTCGATTATTCAGATCACAAATTCAAAAAAAGTGAACTGAAATGGGCAAATTATTAAAAGAGGAACGGAAAATTCTTGAAAAGAAATATTACGAAATTGGCGGATCTGGCGCGTTTGGTGGTGTGAAGAGACTAGCTGAAGCTGCCGGCGTTTCGCTCGAAAAGACAAAGCAATGGTTGATGTCGCAAGATGTTTACACACTCCATAAACCTGTGCGGTTTAAATTCAAACGTCGGAAAGTCTTAGCTTTTGGCATTGGAGAATTGATGCAGTGCGATTTAGTGGACATGCAGAAACTGTCGAAATATAACAACGGAGTGAAATATTTATTGACTGCTATCGATGTGTTTTCTAAATATGCCTACGCAATCCCGTTGAAATCTAAAAATGCAGACGCCGTGTTACAAGGCTTTAAAAAATTATTCAAAGATGCGAAATTTGTTGTCAACTTGCAAACAGACGATGGTAAAGAATTTTTTAATAAAAAAGTTCAATCATATTTTAAACGCCACAGCATACACCATTACTCATCTCATAGCGACTACAAAGCTGCAGTTGTCGAGCGATTCAATCGAACGTTGAAATCTAAACTCTATCGGATATTTAGGCATAGAAATTCTTTTAAATATGTCGATATTTTGAAACCCGTTCTCGAGAGTTATAATGCGAGCAAACATCGTACGACGGGGTATGCCCCGAAGGATGTGACATCCGATTTAGAAGCTTCGATTTTTAAGAAAATGTACGGTTACGAAGCCAAAGTAAAATACCGGTTTGAAATCGGCGATCAAGTTAGAATTTCAAAGGTAAGACGAACCTTTCAGAAAGGCTACCTACCCAGCTGGACAGACGAAATATTTTTTGTATATAAACGGTATCCCACACACCCGCCAACATATATGCTAAAAGATTTGAAACAAACACATATTAAGGGACGCTTTTATCAAGAAGAGTTACAAAAAGTTAGCAAACAGAATAGCGATATTTGGAAAGTTAAAAAAATATTGAAATCTCGGGGCGAAGGCAATAGGAGAGAATTTTTTGTTAAATGGAAAGGTTTTGATACCAGGTTTAATTCGTGGATTAAATCCTCATGGATTCAGTAACGTCAGATTTCTATGTCACTCTTCCAAGTAATGCCAGTATGGATTATTTCCCCAAAAATACTCCATCCCGTTACCGTACGAAATTACACGCGGCACTTCATTTAAATGGTGAATGGGAAGTGGCTCTCGTCGAATGCTTCATACCCCGCAACTGGTTCAATATAAACGATCATAACAATGATTATGTTGTCACCATCGAAGAGGAAAAATTCATTTATGAATACATTAAAGAATATGATATATCGTTTACATACACTTCGGGCACCGATCCATCGGATTTCTTCAGAGAACTGAATGAAAACATTCAGAAAAACAGTAATTTGAAAGACAACGTGAAATTCGTTTTCGAAAAGAATAATGTCGTGATTAATATCGCGCATAAATTTGAGTTGTATATAACACGCGAGCGTTGTCCCGATTTATTGTATATGCTATATTTACAGAATAAAGATGCCGTGATTAGGTCACCTGTAAGCGAATACCAATTTAGACCACCGTTAGAAGAACGACAACAAACTTTTAAAATCATTAACAGAGATCCGTCAGTTGCGACACATCATAAAATTCCTTTGACAGACATAATCGAGTATTCTAACACGGATCAGAATAAGAAAGGTATTTTCGCGCTCGGGCCTCTCATAAGAAATATTGAACGCTTGCAATTGAGTCAGTATTTAGCCGTCGAATACGTCGTAACAACACAGGAATTAAGAATTGCAGTGATGAAACATGCAGTATTGTTGATTACAATGGAAAATGCAAAATCTTTTCTAAAGATATTAAACAAAGAAACAGATCAGTCATTTTCAAACACCATAGAGACGTTTAAAATTGATCCGCTTTCGAAAGTGTCGGACGATGAATTTATATTTTTGACTTTTAGAGAATACCCCAAAAAGCAAATAATGCAAAAGACGACACGTCGCCTAAACGTTGAAGCGGGGGTTTATAAAACACCGGAATCTTTGTTTCAAGAATTTCAACACATTCAATTAAAAAAATTACCCAATCTAAAAGTATGTTTAGAAGTTCCATCGTCATGTGAGGTGACGTTTGGTAAATTTCTTGCAAACATGTTGGGGTTTGAGAACGTGCATTTTAAGTCGGGGAAGTTTATAAGTCAATATGGATTGGAATTAGACGCCGGCATACAAGAAATTTTTATATATACGGATTTAATAAGCTCACATCACGTGGGGGATACTTTTTCGCCTCTTCTCAGAATTATCCCGTGTTTAAATGAAACGAACGAGCAAATCGTGAAATACTATGAATCGCCAGTCTATTTCCCGCTGCGGAAAAAATTTGTGGACACCATAGAAATAGATTTACGCTCCTCGGCGGGGAAAAATATCACATTCGCGAGTGGGAAAACGTGTGTTCTTCTATCTTTCCGACGGAAGAAATTTATAAATTAAAGCGAGCTCGATCGATGCATATCATTTGTATAATTGTTAGTGTTGATAACACAATGCATTTAAACGTCAAAGACTGTGAATCTTATTATTGTGCACAGGTTGGGGGCGGGCATTTTGTCGGCGTTCCCCATCAACGGGGCTATGGTATATTTAAGGATTTGACGAGATTCCTGACTCCGGTCATTTATCGCACGGGTCGTTACTTAGGTCGGCATTTATTTCGAACTGGCAAGAATGTAATCACGGATGTTGCATCAGGCATGCCATTGAAACATTCCGCTCGAAATAGACTTCAAGAAACGACGAGGAAAATAAAAAATGATATTTTCCAAAAATTACAACAAGGGGAGGGTGGCACAAGACGTAAAGCAGGCAATTTCCTAAATTTTCGACGACGGCCAGGTATAAAAAGAAGGCGTGCAAAGAAACCATATCAGTGCAAAGCTAAGCGTCGCAAAATAGATCACGATATTTTTACGTAATGGATATAAAAGGTGTGGCGTGTCTCAAAAGCGAGCTCGATTTATTCCAAGATGTAAATTTACAGCTTGGTAAAAATTCTCTCCTATTGCCTTCGCCCCGAGATTTCAATATTTTTTTAACTTTCCAAATATCGCTATTCTGTTTGCTAACTTTTTGTAACTCTTCTTGATAAAAGCGTCCCTTAATATGTGTTTGTTTCAAATCTTTTAGCATATATGTTGGCGGGTGTGTGGGATACCGTTTATATACAAAAAATATTTCGTCTGTCCAGCTGGGTAGGTAGCCTTTCTGAAAGGTTCGTCTTACCTTTGAAATTCTAACTTGATCGCCGATTTCAAACCGGTATTTTACTTTGGCTTCGTAACCGTACATTTTCTTAAAAATCGAAGCTTCTAAATCGGATGTCACATCCTTCGGGGCATACCCCGTCGTACGATGTTTGCTCGCATTATAACTCTCGAGAACGGGTTTCAAAATATCGACATATTTAAAAGAATTTCTATGCCTAAATATCCGATAGAGTTTAGATTTCAACGTTCGATTGAATCGCTCGACAACTGCAGCTTTGTAGTCGCTATGAGATGAGTAATGGTGTATGCTGTGGCGTTTAAAATATGATTGAACTTTTTTATTAAAAAATTCTTTACCATCGTCTGTTTGCAAGTTGACAACAAATTTCGCATCTTTGAATAATTTTTTAAAGCCTTGTAACACGGCGTCTGCATTTTTAGATTTCAACGGGATTGCGTAGGCATATTTAGAAAACACATCGATAGCAGTCAATAAATATTTCACTCCGTTGTTATATTTCGACAGTTTCTGCATGTCCACTAAATCGCACTGCATCAATTCTCCAATGCCAAAAGCTAAGACTTTCCGACGTTTGAATTTAAACCGCACAGGTTTATGGAGTGTGTAAACATCTTGCGACATCAACCATTGCTTTGTCTTTTCGAGCGAAACGCCGGCAGCTTCAGCTAGTCTCTTCACACCACCAAACGCGCCAGATCCGCCAATTTCGTAATATTTCTTTTCAAGAATTTTCCGTTCCTCTTTTAATAATTTGCCCATTTCAGTTCACTTTTTTTGAATTTGTGATCTGAATAATCGAGAGATTTTTTTTCTTTTGTGCTCTTTTTATCCGATTTTTGGCTAAAATCCTCGTCTTCCGCCAGGGAATCGGGTGGCGATCTTTGATCGTGCAAAATCGACAATACTTTCTTATTAGCTATCCAGGTCGCTGGGATATTCACCTGCTTAATAGCTTTGACAAAAACTTCAAGACCTTTAGGTTTTCGTGCATATTTGGAATTTCTCGTTATATATGAAAATAAGTCTACTATTCTAGAACCGCTTATTGGGTAATTCTCGTGGGTCATTTCTCCCAATTCATTCCACGAATATTGTTTGGAATTTAATTTCTTGACTATCAGAGGTATATATTTTGAATAGGATTGAGGTGCCGTGAGCAATATTTCTTTCATAATAGCATCGATCTTATTACTCGTTTTTAATTCATCTTGGACTGGAGGTTCTGGATTCGAAACCGCTTGCACCGCTTCGAGAGGCGGATGTATTAGGCGATGATACCTGTTAACCAATTGACCCAATAATTTTACTTTTATGTCGTCAGGTAAACGAGATTGATCCAATAGTGATTCAATCTCCTCTTCGATTCTAATTTCCGGTTTTTGTAGTTGATATGAAGGTAGTAACTCTTCGGGTATGAGGGCCACTCTTTTTGACATGGTCTTACGTACTCTGCGCACAAACATTGAATGTCGCGAAAAATTCCTTTCACAGCTTTTTACTAATGACTCGACCCAAGAGCGAACCCAGAGCGGAAATAATAGCAGGGGCGATGACCGGTAAAAACCCGCCCGATTGATTTAATAACATTCTTTTTTTGGTTTCGTAGGAAACATTTTTGTTCACAAGTTTTCTTAAAATGTTTTTATATTTTTTCATTTTTTTAATATTGACGGGTATGTTTCCTTTTAATACATTCAAACATATTTCGCACATTGATTTAATTTGATCATTATTAGCTATTTGCAGCAAGGCTTTTCTTTGCGACGGTTTGGAATGCACTAGCATACGCAAAAAATGATAATGCTGTTTTATCTTCTTTTTACTCATTTTGGGTGAAATAACCAATAATATCCTTTATCGCACGGGAACAAACTTTCGCGTAAACGGAATTTTTCACATGTGCGTGGATGTATGTCAATGACTAAATAGCCAAAAGGTTTGGACGTAGCTTTTATATAGGCATCAGTCAAAAAACGCGAATTTTCAGGATATAATTGTCGCCCCAAACAATTCACTTGGTTGGCATCTCTCGCGTTTCGAAACAAAATAATATAATGCGCGTTGAGACTGATGTCGCGCATCACTTTTAAACGTGGAAATAAGTTTTGTAAAATCACTATAACACTGACGTCACAATGATGAGATGCAGCTGTAAACAAATCACTAATTTTATCATTTAAACGTTGCATGAGGTCATCTATAATTATGAGATCGCCCTTTTCGTACTTGTCCGGAATACCCTGGATAAATTCAATGGAAGGTTCGTTTACCATCCACTCTGAGCTGTAATTATAACACCATTTCACTTTATTAATGCGAGGGTGATATATACTTTTTTGAACAATTTTTCGAACTAGAGACGATTTGCCACATTGGCTAGGGCCAACAACCAAGCAAGAAGAGGGGTGTCTTAACGTTAACATTTTTTATCGCATGTTATGACCGCGTATGCAAGCATATGCGCTTATATATATAGATTTTGCCACCCTCCCCCCCTCTCTCTCTCTCTCTCTCTCTCTCTAATCCAAAGAAAGACATAAATCAATAAAAAAAGAAGAAAACACGTAGTGAAAAATTATTGTAATTTATTTCGATAAACAGAATTAAGTAATACAAAAAATTCTTATACACTAATCGACACATTTCGACAAATGTTGCTCAGATACAATAACACAAAACGTTTATAGATTACGTTCAGAGCTCTTTCCGATACGTTTTTGTTAAACACAAAACTACCGCAAATATCGTCTCCTTCTAAATCTTGAATGTGCTTAAACACGAATTCGTCAGTGAGCTCTTGATAGCGGAAAATCGTGGGTATGTGCAAATGATCCTTCAAAGCTTCAATTTCCTTGGGGTCCAATTTTTGGTAACGACTGACCAGTTTCATGTCGAGTCGGTTTACGTGATCTTTTATGAAAAAGGCCGACAGTTTTTGATATTGAGATACATGCTTCCAATTCACACGATCACGAAATTCCACAATAAAATTTTCTCTTAAGTGTTGATGTTTGCTTATTTTATCCCAATCTACTCTCCTCTCATATTCTCGAATGAACGATTCCGATAGCGTTTGAAATTCGGATATCGTCTTCCAATCTACTCTAGATTCGTATTCTCTAATAAACCTCTCGCTGAGAACCTGATATTGACACACATCCCTCCAGTCAATCGCATTTTCTAATATTCGCAACTGATGTTCATTTAGCTTGGTTTCACGCACGGCCAGTGACAAACCGGCTTCCGATAACGAATGCCCACTATGTCTTCTGGTGTCTGTAGACTCCATTTTTTAAAAAAATCTCGGGTAGGAGGAACAAAAACAATCGATAACCGCAGCGATGGGATCGTTTCCCAATTTTCATCCTCGCCAGATCATCTCATCCCCTTTTAGAGTCTCCACCTCATCACACCATCCCCCCCTCCCAATAAATAATAGTTCCTCATTTTCCTAATAGACGGCGTCAAAGTAAACAATGCTTGTAATTTCCCAATTTATATAACCTTATAATATCATTTACCAACTTTTAACACCAGCATAGTGGTTATAATCGTCGAAATCTTTCTAAGTTGATGTGAGATTGCGGGTTCGAACCCCATCGAAAAATTTAAAGCGCCGAAAATATCCCTTTTACGGATTAAAAAGTTTTTTAAAGTCTGTTAATAGTTCGTCACTTTCTCAAAAGATGGCGCCAAACAAAACGAGCTCTCCCGTACGTGCGAGCGAACCATCCTCGTACCCGTCACCACGCTACACTACTTCGAATCGAACCTCCAACGAACTGCCGCCATTTGCACACGATCCCCCCGAACTCGTACCGGCAACCACCCGCGATCCCGTCGCTCCGCCCCGTCGGCCAATCGCGCGCTTGATCCAGAGTCAAGCACTTTTTATAGCGTACGCCCACCGCGATCTACCCTCCGTTTGACACGCCCCCTCATTAATGCACACCAATCACAGGCCGCCCTCAGAGCGCTCCACCAATCAGAAACGAGACCACGCCCACTTCCGGTGATCCAGAGTCAAGCAAGTGATTTAGAGTCTAGCAAAACAATACTACTTCCGTCAAATTCTAGACTTTTGAGAGTATATTTATGCTCACCAATGGCAACACTTATCGTTTACGCGCGTTGTTTATGATGCTTCCCGCGTTCAATTCACTGTCACTGTAGTCTAAATGATTAAAAGAGAAAAACCATTGGCGACAAAATTTCGCAGCTTTTTGAAAGGATTAAGTACTGGAATAACATTGATCTAGGTTCTGGAAAAATAAACGTTATTCAAGTAAGTTTAATTTACAGGTTTTTTTTCCTGTATTGTATGACAGAAGTGTTAAGAAGTTGAAAGTGATATCGATGATTTCTACATTTTACGCTATTTTTTTGTGAGTGAAGCTAAATGTTAATACAATACGTATACCTATTAAATCGTTGGTTAAATACTTCATGTTCAGCTATGGTATAGCATTTTCAGCAAATTAGTAGATTTTTACTTTCTGGTCAATGTTGACGTGCTATTAAAATATACGCTCAGCGATTTCAAGAGATTGCTAAAAGTTGCCAATCTGATTTTTCAGATAGTTTTATTTACAATTTTTATCCAAAATGTATAAATATATCATCATACAAATCAGACATACCGTGTTTAGCAATTTTCCTGCTTATGAGTTATACAAATGTTTTTTGAACTATTAATAATTGCGGTAAAAGATAAAATAAGCGGTGAACATATCCTGTGCCGTTCAGCAGGATGTTGTCAAACTCCTCCAAGTGGAGTTCTCATTCAGGAAAATACAATTTCTTACTGTTTTGCCTGACAATCCTCACTTTGTATGAAAATTCAACAAGTAGCGAATAAACAACATTAGAATATTTTAATGAAAAAATATTGAATACAGCATTTTTCTGGAGTAAATAATCAAAACAGCCTAACTATTTCCTTAGTGTCCAAAATGTATCAACTAAAAAGTAGGTCAAAATTTAAATTTCTAAAACATATATCATAGGATAGTGTGGAAACAATGAATTCAAAATACAAGAATTTTACTTTCATAAAAAATCTTAAAATCTAAAAAATAAGCATGTAAATACTTCAAGATAGATTCAAAAATTGTAAAAAATATAAATAAAGTATATAAAATTTAAATGTTTGTAGCAAGATAATTTCAGCGTATATAGAAGAATGAAAAAAAAATATGATAATAGTATTACAGGTAAATATTGGAACAAAAATTTAAATTTAAAATATTTCCAAAGTATAAAAATCAATTTATAAAAGTAATAACCGAGATATGAATAACCAAGGGTAAGCTCTCATCTTCCTGAGTGTATTCCTTGAAAAAATAGAAAATAAAAATGTTATGAAAAGAATTCAAAAGATTTTTCATTAACTGAACTTATAATTTGTTATGTGAAGGTAATTTCCAATGTGATTGCCTAGAAACATTGGAATGATCATCATTCAAATTCGATTAGTTAAAATTGAAAAAAAAAACCAGGTGACATTTCTGAGATATAATCATTGACCTTTGGTGATGTAAGCGTGAAGCTTAGCTGGATCAGGATTGTAGAGTATTAAGCCATTAACCTGAATGATAAAAACCTTAATGGGGGAAGTCCCATTTCCTATGCCGGAAAATTTGACGATTTTTTTGGGGTGATAAATATTTCAATATGGATGGATGGATTGCAGATAAGTCTCTTTGCTTCTGCCAATTTCAAAGTATTTTTTCAGTTAGACTTTTAAGTACTTTTTAAACCATTACTTTTTCACACTAATGTGATTAATTAAATGAATTAGATGATTCTTATTTGGAAAATTTGTAATTTTGTTGGAAATTTTGAACTTTTTTAAAAGTTTATCACAAAAGCAAAATGCTTTTCCTACAGTGAAAATATCTACAAAAGCAAAATGCTTTTGTAGATATTTTCACTGTAAGAAATTTTTTGTATTGCATTTTTGGGGGATCCCCCCCCCCCCTTTTTTTTTAAAGGCAGATGCAATTGAGACTACGCAAAATCCTTTCCATAATTGTTTCTGGTACTTTCGCATTAAACGGAGGCCACCCATTTAAGTATTGAAAAATTGGGGGAAAATGTAAAATTCCATTACGAACACAAACAACAAACTTTATTACAGAAAGTACAAAAAAATACTCAAGTACAGAAAGTTATAAAAACTTACAATTAATTTCCAGTCGCCACAGACTTCCAGAACTGGGTGATGTCGCTCACGAGTGCGACGAAAGCATTGTTGCCGGCTGCCGATTGCCATATGTATTCTGCCAGATATGATTCCAAATGGTGATGTGCTGTTCCTCCATGTTTTTTTGTTGCACCACTTGGCTGACCCCCACATCCTCTAAACTTGCTGGGTCCTTGCCCCTGTTTCCGGGTCCACGAAATTGTACTTATGATTAACTATCAAAATAATATAAATCACTAGAAAAAGCATACGCTAAGAGCCAGTACTAACCAGCTAAACGAACAGATAAGCGCGTTACAACTTAAAACGTATTCCATCATATTGACTTAAGTATTTACCGAAGTTGCGATCTTCAGTTATTGTAAAGTATCAATAACACAAAATATAGTATCAAGCACGCAAAAAATCGCAGGTGCAGGAACCAAGCAAATATAATAATACGTCACACTGGTAGGCTGAATTTCAAACATCACACTGAAAAACTTTATACACACTTCAATAATAGCAAAACAAAACATGATGGTAAAATAGATCTTGTCAGTGATTCATTTTTTAGTGAGAATCACGCTGTGTTTGCAGTTTAGAATTGAAATATAAATAAATGGGTGGCCTCCGTTTAATGCGAAAGTACCTTATTTCTTCATAACGTGGCTTTCTAGTAAGTTATAAAACTAGCCGCTGCGCGACCAGCATGGTCGTTTTTAGATTTATATTTTCTTTTGCAAAACAACTCAATTGAAAGTAACATATGTAAGGAATGTTACCATTACCTGTCATCATAAATATACGTTGTTAAGGGGTAGTGAAAACTCAGACAAAAAATTTATAATCATTGATAAATTCACTATAAGGCTGATTCTAAAACATCATGATTAAAAAATGTGAATTCCCATTACTTCAGAACAGAGTTAAAGATAAGTCTGAGAAACCCAACACCAATGATTTTAAAAATTATATCTCTCACTGTATGTACTATTTTTCAAAACTAAGATATCTGCACTTTATCATTACATCATTTAAGAAATTGTTGGGGAAAATTTTCACTTATAAAATGTAGTGAAAATTCAGCAAATACTAAAATATAGTGTAGATTACATTTCTCTCTGTATGTATTATTGTTCGCAATTCAGATATCTCCACTTAATCATATTAAATGAATAAATTAAAATTATTTCGTGTATAAATTAAAATTATTCAGGAGTACGTGCTATCGTCGAGCCACACGCGGACAGCCGCTAATGTTTACATCCGGTAGTTGCAGCCATTGCCATTCGGATTGTAGAAATATCGTCGATTTTTGTGCCGCATACCTATGCGTTTTATATATAGAGATTCTATTTTGTTTCTATTTGTTTTGTTTTTAGGTATCTGACTACCTTTAAAATGTTCATATTGACGAAGATTCTGAAATTCTTTTTATTCTATTTTTCTCAAAGACTGTAAATTTCTGTTTCTAAATCTGCTTTTATTTTTTCTGTATGATCATTAGAAATGAAATGTGGGCGGTTTAAAGATCAGCAGCAGCTATAAATTTCAATACAAGTTGAAAATTTTAATTGTTTTTTTCTGAAGAACTTACTTTTCATGAAAAATATAACTACTATTCTGGTAACTCAAAATCTGACCATGATATGTCTGGAATTTTTCACATTTTTCATAATATTAAGAATGTAATGAACTACAGATTTGGTTCCAGGTATTTTATTTGTTGATGTATAGCTGCATTTATAGAAAATCTCTAAGAAATTAATAAAATTTTACATGAAATTGCATATAATAATCTGTATTTTTTTAGATTTTACGATATCAATAAGCTTTTAGTTCATTATGCTCAGGGGGTACTTAAGTACATATGGCAAAAAAATATTAATTTTATATTATGGGGTCAGACTCCGTCTTAGATAGTTGCTGACTCAATTTTAACGGTGCACCGCTAGGTGCAATATCTGGGGGGGTTGGGGATCGGATCCTCTCCCACCCTTTCTGACTTCACAGAGTGACTTTCTGGTCTACAGATTTAACATGCCCATATCCGGCCTAGACACAGAGGTATTTAATGGCGTGTGTCAGGATTTGATTCGAGCACTATCATCACTGAAAGCCATTGCGCTACCACAAGGCCACATCAAGCCCATATATATGAAGGTGACAGAGTATGACAGTAAATTTCTTTGCACTGGACAATTTGACATCTGAGTTCTTGTTTTTCATGCTTTTGATCAGGCCAGCCAGAAATTTTGTCAGGGTCCTCCAAAATTCTAATATATAATGAATGATAAACATTTCATGAAGTATGAAAAACAAAAATTAGGAAGGTGGTCATATTTCCTTTTTTATGTACATTTATAAGAAAAGAAAACTAAGAAGTAGCTAGACTGCATATATTTTATTCACAGATATGAATTATTTACAATGAAATTTTGCTATATTTTTTTATTAACAAGATCATTTATAAAATGACATAATTTTTAATTTTCTAGTTTCTACATGCTCTATAGACAGTATTGCAAGACTGTTGCATCTCTCCTGCGATATTATTGACCTCAGGTATGTTTTTATTGATTTTTATCAAGAAAAACTTTATTTTCCCAATTCTATAGTTACATGAATGGTTAAAAATATACCTTAAAGGTACAGATGTGTTAGACGCACCTCAAACATCTCTTTCCAGTTATTTATTGGGTCATCCACATACTCGTAATTGAATAACTTTTTTCATTTTTGTAAACGTGTTTCCCTAAATTCTGCAGTGACTACTAAATAAGTCGCAATCTCTTTGGCTCTAACTGACACTTGTTCGAAACCTGACTGGCTATCTTTTATCAGGCATTCTAGAATGATTGTAAATGATCACAGTACTTCCTTTCAAACATATTTAAAATATTTCTTTGTGTTAGGCTCTGTGCTAGCACAGGGCCCAATCAATCGGATCAAAGCAGTCCTGCCTTTGATAATTAATTTTTTACATATTTGCTGTACTTTTATGCATAGTATTCTTAAGGCTGTCTTTATATTATTCATATCATTTTAATTCTGTGGTGGACTGTGGTGAGTTTGGTTTCACACACTTCTTAAACTTTTATAAAGAAAACACTTCGACTAGTAGCCAGAATCTGTTGTCTTAATTTAGACATGTAAATCTTCTCAGCAGAAAAATTGTGGATATTTTGTATTTTTCACCTTGCATGTTTTCTTACCGAATCATCTTTTGGTAAGTGAAGTTTAAGTTTTTATTTAGCTTTTTTAAACCATTCAACTATTTATAAGAGTTTTTCAGAAACTTTCAAAATTTTGCAGGCCTCTCTTCACAAGAGATTCTCTATGGTAGATCTTCTATTTCAGTTTCTAGTTTTAATTGTTCTTTACTTGCTACAAGAATAAGCAATAACTTTTTAGCCTGAAAAAACTTTATGACCTAGCCACTACATTTCTTTGTACTCTAAATACAATGATTTTTCATTCACCAAGTCCCTTAGAAAATATGTCTTTAAGTACAATATTCGAGCTATTGTAGTCAGATTTCACTCCAAAATGCCAATTTTTGCATGCTTCTCCCTTCGATTCTTCAGTTTGTTCTTTACAGAAGCTATATACTGCAAGTATGCAAGATGCTTTATATGCATAGCAGTAAAAATGCCGGGGTCAGGGAAAGCACCCAATTATTTTAAGTTTTTAGTCGATTTCTATTTTTTTTTAGATTTTTGTGAAATTTTAGAATCTACTACTCATTAAGAAAGAAAACTTTTGACTGAATGCTAAAATGTTATAACTGAACTGAAATTTTAAAATGTTATTAGGGGGATTAAAATTGAACATGAGAAATGAATTGTCACTAATATTGGGCAATGTCATTGATATTATAGGACACTAATAAAAATAAACCTGTGACTATAAATTTTCTAGAATACTACATATAATAGATGATTATAAAATAGAATAATTATTCTAGTATAAATTTATTTTTATGAAATAAAAATTACAGTACATTTATTCTTAATGGTATAGATAACTGAAGAATTTACCAGGAATTTACAAAACAACTTTTCTTCTTTTAGCAGCCCTAAAATCATCAATAATTGTGGAAAAGTCCAATTTTGAAGCAATGTATCATTCAATTGATAAAATTGCAAGTGAAGACAATCTTTCTTGATGCATGGTGCATCTCAAATTGGTCTTGATTAACTTGAACTTTGAGTACAACTGTTCAGCACTAGCTACAGATACTGGAATAGTCAAAATAATTATCATAATCACATAGATGTCTGTATAAACATGGTTAATACTGTTCTCAATCATGTACTGTAGACCATCACTAACTTTTAAGTCTTTAGGTATAGTTCATCTTAACATCTTCAGTTCTTGGTAATGTTCTGCTAGTATATCAGAGTACAATTTTCCCTGACTTGGCACAGTGAGAACATCCTGAAGTTGCCGGCAACTATGGAGAATTTCTTTATTAGATTATTCCTTTAATTGATTTATGTCATGAATAAACCCAAAATTTTGTTCATGGTTCTTCAGCTCTGAAGACCTTCAAATACAGCCCTGTGCAGTTATATCAATAATCGTCTAAAAACAGGGCATATAAAAATCATGATTTTTTTTACAAGAAATGAAAAAAAATGTGATTTTTGTAACTTAAATCAGATTTGTTAAAATTTTAATCAAAATTTGTTTCAATTTCAATTTTATGTGATATAAATTATTATATAGACCATAGATTTAAAATTATATACTATACTACTGTATAACTAATGCATAAATAGGAAGTAATCATTTTCAAATTTAAACATTGCTGATCATTATCAATAAAATAATTTTTAATAATTTAAAAACAAAAAAGGAAATAAATGAACAGCCAATAATAAAATGATTTCTAACTAAAAAGCAAGAAAGAAATTATTCGTTTTATTTTGTTTTCTACAATTATTAAAATATTTAAAAATTATTTAGTTTCATTTAAAGATTTAAACAGAAACACTAATTTAGCTGCCTTTTCTACACCTAATTGGTTTTGTAATTTGTTCTGTGTTCGAGTCCAAAAGTGGAAAACATCCTCTCTATCCCAGCAGTTGTTCCTTTTGCAGTACATAACATCTGTATTATATCAAACTCTTTCTGATCCATACAGTTCTTTAGGAGTGCTATTGATTTCCACCACTCTAAGGTATTCAATTATTTTAAAGCTTTTTTATCAAACAAAGTTCCATTCAAACAAGTAGAGTGCACAATGAATTTTGGTAAAATTTTTAATAAGGAGGTATCTCCATACTTTTCTTTAACAAAGTTTAAAGCTTGGTCTTTTTCATTTATTGTTAAACATTCCACTTCATAATTAGTATCTAGGAGTACTTAGGATTGGTTTTCTGACTTATTCTCAGAAACAAATCTGTCAATCAAGGTACAGTAAGTGTACTATCACAGTGACATGATTGATAAGTAGACCAATACACACAATGCAAAATTTTCCAACAAGCAAATGAGTTATACAGGGAATAGAAATGTTGAATTATATGAATGAGATCTAAGGTATACATAAAACTCTCCTTCTTTTCCTGTTTATATTTAAATTTAATACCCTTAGAAAAATATACAAAAAATGTTCACAATAATGCATAAAATAATTTTTTGATTAAAATCAATGATTTTAAAAAATCCTTCGATTTAAATCATTATTTTAATCACTGATTTTATTCATTTGATTAAAATCATTTACACCCTGTCTAACACTACGCTGTTTTGAACATGTCTTCTGGATTTTCACTCCTGTCACTGGTATTTCATACTGATAAAAATGTTTTATTTTTTCCTCCTCTGAATTTCCTTAAATTCTTTTAAAACATTATGTTCTTCAGCAATTTCATTTGCTGTGATCATTGCTGACACCATCCCACTGTTTCTGTACTCTGCTGTGATAAACTATTCAAAGTGTTTTAGAGCTGAAAGCAGCTCCATATCTCCTCTTTGCCATAGCTTAATTATAAAGTTGATTTTACCAATATATCATATCATCCACCTACTAAAACGATGAATTCATTTAATGAAATTTAATTCATTAGCGTTTAAAAGCTTTTCCTTTCACTCTTGGGTGTCATGTAAACTCATAACAAAAATATGCATGTAAATGTGTACTTCCGTTCGTTTCAGCCACACAAGACCCTAGGTCCTGCCTATTTTGCCTCTATGTAGGGTCGCCACTGACGAGAGGCTTCCAAAATGTTAAAAATGAATGGGAAAAAAATTTAAAAAATCATTTCTCAGGAAATTAGATAATTCCAAATTATGTCTAGTTGCTCCTTGAAAATCTAACATGTCCTGAGCATTCAATTACAAATGGTCAGAATGTGTTACTTGTATTCATAGGTATATATGCAGTTGTGTTCACAAGTTAATGCATATTTATGTTGGCATATTCAGGGTGTTATGTGCATTTTTTTTGCACCTCATTTTACCTGTTTTATATCTCCTAATTATTTTGTTGAAAAACCTGAAAGTAGCTCTGAATTTTATCAAAATCTTTTAAAGAAAACATCAAGTTTATAGATAAAGTCAATGAAATTTGAATAAAATTGCTTTAAAATATTTGATAAAATGTATGAACGAGTATATCGGTGTATATGCTGGCAAAGTTATAGATGACAAAGCACCACCTGCTTCTCTGGCACCTGTTATTAAGTAGGCTTGTGCTGAATTTCTCATGATTTGTCTTCCTGTGAGGCAGATAATAATCAGCCTCTTGTACCCTCTAATTCAATCACAAATGTTATTGATTGTAACACTCTACCTCAAGAAATGCGTAGGTATGTTCTAAAAGTTCGAAAGACTCCTAATCCAAACCCTACACCTCAGATATCTTTAGGATTTTTTTGCATTCTGGTATAAGCTCAACAGTCCATTATTGTTAACTGCCCTGTATCTGTCTGTAAATATTTTATACTCCACTGAGATTTATATAAAAGAATTTTTCTGTACAATTTATTTTGAAAGTAACAATAACTCGTTTAAAAGGCAATATCTTTTTCATTTTGTCACATTTGCTCGTAATAAAGACAATAAATGTTTTGCCAGTATCCTCACCTGAACTTAAGTGCTCAAAATAGAGAAAAATTGTTTTTTCATATCCCAGGAAAGGAAAAATAGTTTATGGGAAGTAATTTATAAACAGACCATAACCATGTTTGTATATGAACTATACAGTTTCAATTTCATCATGTAGGGAATTTTATATGGCTGTAGATTTTTAAAAAATTTAGTTATCCCTAAAAAAAAATTGTATATTACTGTTTTATATACTATGTATATATGTTTCTTTAATCTCTGTTTTGTTAATTATGGTATTAAAGTTTTGTAGTTTCTGTCAGTACATACATTTATGACTGGAAAATGAAATATTTCATACTCTATCATGAAAAAGGATTTAAATTGACTATTGTTTTTTTTATCTGATTGTTTATGAGGAGGATGGTGTGATTGTCTCTAACCAAGAAGTGTTTTAATCGGTATAGTTTATTCTTCATCTGATTTCCTGCAGCACTGAACTGTATTGTAGAGTTCTGACCTAAATATTTCCAGTCTATGAGGTTATCTTGAAATCATTTGACTTGCTACACAAAATGAAAGAGGATATGAGATTACCTTATCCTGTAAGAACAAAATGGTTTTCCAATATTCTCTGAATCACACAATCGTTTTATTTATTTTATTATCCAGTATAAAGGTAATTCAAGATAATCAATGTAATTCGAATTATTCTTAATTTTTAATTTTAACTCGTAGATTTTTTAGATTTATAGTAAAACTATTTTATTATTATCAACAAGTTTGAAGAGTATTTAAAAGATAATACTATAAGTCAATTCGTACATTTTTATAGTACACTTTTACAGAAATAGATCATTTATTTCTAGTACATTTATTATGTAGGAGTCCTCCTTTGTGCTCACAGTCTAATCACCCAATCTTAAAGAATGTCATAAATTGCTAGCATTACTCTTTAGTCATAGACTTTGTTAAGGGCTCTTTGGCCCAACACCCAGTAGAATATAAAAACATTTTATCCATGGAAATGCATAAAGGAGCATTTATAAGAATAAAATTTAAATTAGAAGCTTACGTAACCATTGAATAACCATCTCGCAAAACTGAGAAAGTTTTAAAAATTAATTACAAATGGAAAAGACTTGCCGAAATCAGGATATATAAAATTCTTTGGAAAAATTTGTAGTGGGGTAAGTGAGAACGCAGGCTTAAAACCCTAAAAAGTATAACTTAAAAAAAAAATTAAATTCAAGTGCACTTTGTTGGAAAATTTTTGCTCTACTGTTTTGTTTAGTTTTTATTTACAGAAAAAAATTGTAAAATGGAAAATTTTTATGCCTACTAAACCCTTGCATTTTAACTAAGGTACCTAAGTTTGAATGCTAGCAAAGAAAAGAATAATAATAATAACCAATTAACCAAACCGCATAGAGTTATTTTGAAAATATCCACTTTTTCATTAAGAAATGAAGGATACAGATAAAATATATAAAAGCCATTTTTTTCTGTATTTCTTCAATACTGCAGGGTTTTCACTTGCACCATAAAAATATTCTGTCGGGGCAAGTGAAAACAGTGAAATTTACCAGAGAGAGAAAGAAAAATAAAAGAAAATCAACTAGTTTTGTGTGGCCTGTTCTTGATGATTGCTCTAATGTACCAGATGACGACTTTTTAGTATTCCTGGAAAGCGCGGTAAACTAAATTTTTCCGTGTCCTTTTGGGCCTCCAATATTCAGTAAGGGCTAGGCAAAGGGAAAAAAGCTTCAAGTAGTATAGAACATGTAAATAAACTGCAAATTTCAGTAGTAAGCTGGTGGAAAAGATTTTGTTTTGTTTTGAACTTTTAATAGAAGTTTTCATTTGTTACAATATTCAAATAACATTTGTTACTCTAAAACAAATCTATACAAATATACTTATTTTGTTAATATTCGGACGTTGCTGACACTGCTAACATGAACAACAAATACCTCCACAATGAAAGAATGTAAAAACAAAGTAACTAAATAGCCTTTTGTTCAGCATGAAATATCTATTCTTTCCCTTGCCCAAAATATTTTTCTATAAGCAACTGTGATTTATTGGGACTTGCGTTTTCACTTGCCCCAAGTGTGGGGGCGGATGAGAACGCAAAACACAAAAACTTTATATATTTACGGCAGAAAAGTTGTGAATAGATTTAAAAAAAATAAAACTATAAATGTAGAACATAACCAAAGGTATGTATGCAAATTTTCATACAAATACAACAACTTGTTAAAAACTTATTTAGATTCAAAGTGGAACTATATAATTTTGCGTTTTCATTTACCCCACTTCACCCTAATACAAAAATCCAAAAACATAATTTTAAAGAAAAATTGAATTTTCGTTAAAAACCTTACATAAAATTAAACACACACCCCATCTCCCCCAAAAATAATAAATTTAAAAAAATTGATAATATAAAATGAAAATAGGAGCAAATTATAATATACCAATTATTTTGTAAATATAAAAATATAAAAAAAACCCAATTTTTTTCAAAAATCTCTTTGATTAATTACGCCTTAAATTAGCAGTAATCACCCAGCACTCCCACTTGAAAACTTTTGTTATTCTAAAAAACGAATATTTCAATGGGAAAAGATCTTTGAAATGTACAAATAAAGCGGTGAAACAATTATTATCAATTCCTTAATCATTCATTACGAAGCGGTAAAGACAGCACTTCAGTACGAAAAAATACCGTTCATAAACAATCACCCTCCCGCACAGTGTTGCCAACCTCTACGAAGCGCCTCCCCCTAGCGCCAACTCGAAATCCCCCTGTTCCCTCCTAACACCAACTTGAGATCCCCCTAGACCTTCCTAAAAGAAATTCAGTTTCCAAATAGGCATCCTGCTTAAGAGATAAATTGAAATAAATTGAAAATACTCACATAATGAAATGGAGGATTATTTACATTTGACATATGTATGGAACTTATAATCCAAATAATAAAAAAAAAACGCGTCTCGATTGTACAAAATATTAAAAAAAGTCCCCCCCCCCCCAAAAAAAAAAAAACCCCCTAAAAATTGTGGCCCTTAAAAACACCCCTTTTCATCTAACTTACCCCTAAATTTAGGGGGGAAAACCCCAAGTTGGCAACACTGCTCCAGCACGTCATAAAACGAGCGCGTACGACCTAAAAGTCGGGTTACCGCGATGAAATTTTTATTGCCACACTTCACGCATCGGTACGAGTATCGTACTTTAGCCAAAATTTTTGTTAAGAGTATATGTAATATAATTATTTTTCTACTGAAATGTATAAATGTGGAATTTTTTTTCTTCTTTTACGGCTGTGAAATTGTTTCTTTACTATTATACCGAGTTGTGTCAAATCAGTATGTGATTGGTTGAGATTCAAGTCATACCCAACATTCATTCGGCATATTTTATTTACAACACGGAGAGTCGACAAAAAAAAAATTACAAAAATAAATTGCTGCAGAACTAACGGGGGTAAAACTTCTTTAATCAGTTCTCAGTTAATATTTTTGTGAAAATTTAAAATTGTTATCACAAGTAATTTTTAAGGAGCATCGCATCGTAACCGTGTGGATCTATTTTGTTTAGAATTTTCATTACGTGTTTATATCTCGTAATACAATATTTTAAAAGTGTTGGTCTGGAAAAGACCTCTTATCAGCCGTGTATTCCTGACGTATATCTCACAGAATTCAAGAGGTCCACAGATAACTGTTTTGAAATGTTTGATTCACATTATCTAAAGAATCATATAAGCACTATTTTACAGCAAATGAACAGAAATAAATTTAAAGAATTTAAACTACTGTCAATTCTAATGTACAGGGTGGTTACAATTAAAGTTCCACTTTGAAATGGTCATAAAAGGAAAACCAGTGGACCAGCCCCTGATTTTCCAGTAGGCCCGGGCCTAGGGGCCCCCGAATGTTGCCCCCCCCCAAAAAAAAAGATTTTTTTAAATTATAAAATAATAAAAAAAGAAATCCCCATTTCAAAAATTTTTTTTTTTTTTTTACCTTTTTTAATAGCAAATTTTTTTTTAAAATATCCTTTCAAATTTGATTGGTATTCATATTGGTACTCATTGGTTCATCATACGAATAGTTATATGTATAGTTCATCGTATGTATGTTATAGTGTATATAAGTGAGTAGTCCATTTTTAAAAAAAATCTCGGGTAGGAGGAGGAGGAGGAACAAAAACAATCGATAACCGCAGCGACGGGATCGTTTCCCAATTTTCATCCTCGCCAGATCATCTCATCCCCTTTTATAGTCTCCACCTCATCACACCATCCCCCCTCCCAATAAATAATAGTTCCTCATTTTCCTAATAGACGGCGTCAAAGTAAACAATGCTTGTAATTTCCCAATTTATATAACCTTATAATATCATTTACCAACTTTTAACACCAGCATAGTGGTTATAATCGTCGAAATCTTTCTAAGTTGATGTGAGATTGCGGGTTCGAACCCCGTCGAAAAATTTAAAGCTCCGAAAATATCCCTTTTACGGATTAAAAAGTTTTTTAAAGTCTGTTAATAGTTCGTCACTTTCTCAAAAGATGGCGCCAAACAAAACGAGCTCTCCCGCACGTGCGAGCGAACCGTCCTCGTACCCGCCACCACGCTACACTACTTCGAATCGAACCTCCAACGAACTGCCGCCATTTGCACACGATCCCCCCGAACTCGTACCTGCAACCACCCGCGATCCCGTCGCTCCGCCCCGTCGGCCAATCGCGCGCTTGATCCAGAGTCAAGCACTTTTTATAGCGTACGCCCACCGCGATCTACCCTCCGTTTGACACGCCCCCTCATTAATGCACACCACCCTCAGAGCGCTCCACCAATCAGAAACGAGACCACGCCCACTTCCGGTGATCTAGAGTCAAGCAAGTGATTTAGAGTCCAGCAAAACAATACTACTCACGTCATAAAACGAGCGCGTACGACCTAAAAGTCGGGTTACCGCGATGAAATTTTTATTGCCACACTTCACGCATCGGTACGAGTATCGTACTTTAGCCAACATTTTTGTTAAGAGTATATGTAATATAATTATTTTTCTACTGAAATGTATAAATGTGGAATTTTTTTTCTTCTTTTACGGCTGTGAAATTGTTTCTTTACTATTATACCGAGTTGTGTCAAATCAGTATGTGATTGGTTGAGATTCAAGTCATACCCAACATTCATTCGGCATATTTTATTTACAACACGGAGAGACGACAAAAAAAAATTACAAAAATAAATTGCTGCAGAACTAACGGGGGTAAAACTTCTTTAATCAGTTCTCAGTTAATATTTTTGTGAAAATTTAAAATTGTTATCACAAGTAATTTTTAAGGAGCATTGCATCGTAACCGTGTGGATCTATTTTGTTTAGAATTTTCATTACGTGTTTATATCTCGTAATACAATATTTTAAAAGTGTTGGTCTGGAAAAGACCTCTTATCAGCCGTGTATTCCTGACGTATATCTCACAGAATTCAAGAGGTCCACAGATAACTGTTTTGAAATGTTTGATTCACATTATCTAAAGAATCATATAAGCACTATTTTACAGTAAATGAACAGAAATAAATTTAAAGAATTTAAACTGTCAATTCTAATGTACAAGGTGGTTATAATTAAAGTTCCACTTTGAAATGGTCATAAAAGGAAAACCAGTGGACCAGCCCCTGATTTTCCAGTAGGCCCCGGCCTAAGGGCCCCCGAATGTTGCCCCCCTCCCAAAAAAAAAAGATTTTTTAAAATTATAAAATAATAAAAAAAGAAATCCCCATTTCAAAATTTTTTTTAACCTTTTTTAATAGCAAATTTTTAAAAAAAATATCCTTTCAAATTTGATTGATATTCATATTGGTACTCATTGGTTCATCATATGAATAGTTATATGTATAGTTCATCGTATGTATGTTATAGTGTATATAAGTGATTAATAAGTTTTTCTAGTTGCATTGCATTGATATTATTTCAATGATGAAGTTAATATGTTATATTGCTTTTTGGGTACTTTTCCGTTAGACGGGCGCAAGTGATAAATCACCAAATATGATAAATTGCATTTTCAGCTGTTTTGTTTAATTAATTGTAACTCGCGTGATATTAGTTAAACAAAGATTAATATCACGCGAATGATAGCAATCTTTGATCGCGTGATATTGATTATTCATTAAGTTCTTATTTTTATGAGAAATGACGTGGTTCATCGGGATCTACGCGTTAAACGTATTCTTCCAGCAATTAAAAGACTGGCGTTTAAATTTTACAATAGTTTTAACCTACAAAATCGCGCAGTTTATTACCGAGATTACAATCATGACGAAAATTTGGGACTTACCTGTAACGGAAGAAGCTGTACGTTTTTTCCAAGAAATGTACAGCTTCTTCGAACGGTACGTCTGAAAAAACGTACGTTTTTTTTCAGACAAAGGTATTTTGTCTGAAAATAAGACGTGTGCTAGGAATCATGAAATGAAGTTATATTTTGGAGATGACATTCGATGGCGGTGTAATGCTTCTACCTGCCGCAGCAAAAAGAGCATTCGCGAAGAAACATGGTTCCAATCAACGCGTTTGAATTTTTTGACAGCTGTAACGTCCAGGACTTCCCCGCGTGACAATGGGACAATGGCGAGGGTAGCACAAACAAGAGGTGTTTGTTCGCTTTCGCCGGTTTGGTGCGAGCAGTTTCAACGCAACATGCATTCGTACCCCCCACGCTGTTTAAGCAATGGCTTATTCAGGCGTTGTTAAACAAAGCTGTCTTGGACCGGGCTAGAAGTTGTCCAGGGGATGAGAGGCCCGGGAAAAGAGTGCACCCTGGGTTTGAAAGAACCACCCCCAGCGGGGGGGGGGAGAAAAAGACTGGTTTTGAAGAGAGACCCGGATCGGGACATTCGACGCACGACGGACGAGAGTGAAGGTGGCAGACTCTGATCGCCGTGGTTGTTGAGAGACGGAGAGTCCACCTTACTACTACGCGAGTAGTTGGAACGCAATGTTAATTTAACATTTTTTTTTCTTGTATTAAATTGTTGTTGTTACGAAATAAAGGGAGTCATTCCTAATATCGTTTCTTCACACCCTCACTGCATGCGGAACCTTTGAGTAATATCGCCCCATTCACAGGAAGGGTGATTTTGACTGCTCCACGCTCGGAGTACGTCAGTTAAAGTAATAACCGCTCGGAAAGTTGTAATCCTGAGATTTGCGTGCATGGGCTATTGCCCGCAGGCGTTTACAACAGCTTTGAGATTTATTCACAGTTGGAGCGAAGAGTTAACTTCGGTAAAAATGGCACGAGAAGCAATTGGAAATGAATCATAATACAGTTGTTGACTGGAACAATTATATTCGAGAAGTCTGCGTTAATTCTGTAGTGGAACGTGATCGAAAAAAAACAATAGGAGGGCAAAATTTGATAGTCGAAATAGATGAACGTATGTTTTCAAGGCGAGAAAACAATGTGGGACGCGTTCTCCTGCAACAGTGGACATTTGGTGGTATCTTCCGGGAGACGAATGAATGTTTTCTGATTCCGGTACCAAACCGATCCCTTGGCGCACTTTTAGATGCCAACAAGGAAAATATCAAGGTAGGATCTACGATTTATTCCGATTCTTGGAAAAGCTACAGCACTACAAAACTTAAGAGGAAGGTTTCCACCGTTTTAAAGTGAACCACAAGTACATTTTTCTTGATCCAGAAACTGCCGTACATATCCGAACGATCAGGCGTCAGCATTTGGAATCGTACCTTGCTGAATTTATGTGGAGAAGATTAACAAAGGATCCATTTCAAAAAATTCTGAACGATATAAAAAGTTTTTAGCCTCCCCCGAAATGAAGGGACTGAAGTTTTTTTTGTTTTTGTTTGTGTGTGTGTGTGTTCATTTTACTATTAAATGTGTTACTATTAAAAGTGTTTATTTGTGTGTGCGTGAAGAAAGCTAATAAAAGTTCGTGGTTAATTTGTTTCCAAATTTTATTCATGTTAATTTCGGGGTTATATAGTTGGGTCCATCGAGCTGAAATAAGGGTAGAGAGAGCATTGGCAACCCTTGGCCAAGCAATACATGAAGTCACGTGACTTCGGGACTCCCCTACGCGCAGCAATTCCCGCGCATCTTTCCTTCCATAGGTTTTACATTGTACGCTTGGTGGGAATACATTCGAAAGTTACGTTTGCTTTAGATTTTAAGCTTAAAATGGTAAATTTCTGCTGTGCCTATGGATGCAACGCAAAATACGTCAAAGGTGGAGACACTACGTTTCACCTGTAAGTCTTTTGCTTTGATTTTAATGTATATTTTTGGTAAAACAAAGAATAATTTGACATATGTAGACATGACGTTTTCCAATAAAAATGGATTTTCTCCCCTTGTAAATAATATATTGTGTTGAAATATTTTTTAAGTATATTATTTTACATAGGTATACGTACATTAAAAAATGTTGCCTCTCAAAAGGGTTAACATTGCATTAAAAATAAAATGACTTCAGCAATTAGCAATGTGCGTACTTTCTACCTTGGCGATAAATATTTACGCCAAGGAAACAAAATGCATGCTTGTTTACCGCCATGTACATATTCTTTTATCTAGTACAGGTTTTTTGTTTTACCATATAACGTTATGAAATTATTTATAACATTTAGAAAATTTATTTATTTCTATATTTATAATTGCCATTATATCCCGCTGAGAAATATTCTTCCATAGTTATCAAACTAAATGTAAAATATTAATAACATACGTCCGTAAAAAGGGGTTTTGGTGAAAAATGTTGTAGATTAATTTATTTTGTTACACTATCTTTTTAATTTTTGTATATATAAATTAAAAAATACATATTCGTGAAAATTATTAAAAAAATTGAATAATTAGGACACAATATATATATAAAAATCTGTATAAAAAACAGAGCTGTTAAAATATTATGTAAAAATATAATTTTGCGTTTATGAAACTCCTTAAATTAACCTATAATAAGTGTACTAAAAATGTAGTACATCGTCATTAATTCACGTAACGCAAATTAAAACTTTGTTAAAAACACATAATTGTAGAATTTTTCTACATTTATGCTGTTTTTAAACAAAGTTTTAATTTCCGTTATCTACTTTTAACACTAGTTTGTTGTGTTCTTTTATATATCATTTACTTAGTTTTCATGTGATTAACAAATTTATTACAATATTATCTAATCCCTATCTCATTTATTAGTTTTCCGAAAAATGAAGAAAGTTGTGGGAAACACAGCTGAAAAGAGAAAATTTCAAAGCAACAAATGTTTCGAAATTATGTTCTAAGCATTTTAAGCCGGAGTGTTTCGATAGAGCGAAATTTGGAGGAACTTGGCTTAAAGCAGATGCAGTGCCTACAATTTTCTCTTTTCCATCGCATCTGCAAAAGCAGACAATTGAGTATATATAAATTAGTATGCAAATGAAGTTCCAACGTTGAAAATTAACTTTGTCTGACATACATTTCCTCATATACCAATTTTCCTTTATTCATGTTTTTAATTTGGTTCATTTCAGTTTTCCCTAATTTTATCAATGTATGGTATGGTATGAATATTATCAATGTATGGTAACGTAACGATAATGCATATGTTTATGATAGCTGCATTAAAATTCATCGTCAATGAATAAAATTGATATATTTGTCAAAATCATTTTATAATTATTTCATATTTTCCGAACTTCATATTTTTGGATAGTTGGGAATATCAGAGATTTAGAACCTACAATTCATTTTGAAACATTAATATCAAGTATCCAGAATCTTTAACTATAAAATTAATGCTTTTGTTCAAAATGTTGCTGATGATTTGATTAATTGAAAAGGAATCAATTAAAAACGTATTGAAACGAAAATTAATATCGAATGACTTAAGAAATTTAGAGTACTTTAAAGCCACTAGCGCGTGAAAAGAAATATTTTATAACACCAAATGATGCGATAACAAGCCAAATCTGGGATAGCTCACCCGAAGTCACGTGATAGATCCCTTACTTGCTTTTTTCGGCTGCTTTGAATAGCAATGCGCTGTCTACGTATATTACAGGTCTATGGTTGGGTCTCTGAATTTAATCGTGTTCTTTCACATGATTCATACCTGTTGATCCGTCATCTTCTTCCAAAGTTTTGTGTGTGACAATGCTTCTAGAAAATTTAGTCCATCTATTACCTATTAAGCTGTTTTCCTAGGGTTATTATGTTGGAGACTTTTCATTCTCGCCAATGGTGATACTTAATAGGGCGAACGCCAAATGCGTCCGGCTAACGGAAAAGTACCGCTTTCAAATAGCCAATTCTTGGTGAAATGGTACTTTCACAATGATTCATGATTATTTTTTTTGTGTGTGTCAATTTTGGAAATTTTACGCCCACATCAGTGTTACGGGGCCACAATCCCGAGTTGTGCCTATAGCCAAGAATTTTCTAAATCGGGCCCTGTACTGGACCAAATGTTATGAAACTTGGTAATAGTTTAAAGGAGGTCATAGAAATTTATTTTCCGCAAAAAAAGTTCAAAAACTCACCACCAGGGGGGGGGGGAATGGCGCTGTATGTAATACTGTTCATCGAAATAAGGGTCGGTATCTAACGTAACCTTTTGTTACACAGATTTAACATTTTCTATACCCTTAAGAAACATTGACCTAAACAAACTTTCAATTTAAAGTGTGCGCATTTCGGAAATCGTTTTCTTACAGATCGCTAATTTGTGAATTTTGAAGTCTGAATTCGGCTCTAAGACATGGAGATATCGGTTTAAAACGTTTTTTATCGTTTCCAAAACGAAATTGTTTTTGGGGTTATGCAAAACTGCAATGGCTTGTAACTGCCTTACGGCAGGAAGAAGCAGATGATTTATGCAGGTGCGCTTTACACGTCATTTGTTTTTCCAGATAAAAGTGAGCCTGTTTGTCAGAGTTCTGATTGTTACGAATCAACAATGTCTCTAACCATGCAAGATCGTGCTTTTCTCGTTAAATGTTATTATGAATGCGATAGCAGTAGACGGCGTGCTTTGCAAAGGTATCGTTCAGCAAGAGGAATACGCCGAGGGCCAATGACACCGCAGGGTTTGAGGAAAATGATGCAAAGTTTGAAGCCACGGATTTGTTATCTGTTGCACCTGGGAGGGGAAGGGAACCTGCTTCTGTGGAAATCGAGGAGGCTGTTGCATTAGCAGTGGAGGAGGCAACAATGGAAAGCACACACGGTACGTGCAGCGTACGTGCTGTCGCACATCGAATTTACGTACCATGGAGTACGGTGTACAAAATTGTCCGTAAAGTGCTGCAGTTCTACCCAGACAAAATCAAACATGTTCAAGAACTTAAACGTAACGATCCTGCTGCAAAAGAATCTTTCACTTTGGAATTCCTTGCACGGATGGAAACGGACGAACATTGGCCATGGAACATTTTGTGGACAGATGAGGCCCATTTTTACCTAAATGGCGATGTCAACACCCATAACTGCAAGATTTGGGCCAAACAAACCCCTCATGTTATCTACCCAGTTCTATTGCATTCTCCTAAAGCCACCGTTTGGTGTGGTATATGCACTGTGACTGCAGCTTGCTTAGTGTCAATGTTAAGATGTTTCGTGATACCTGAACTACAGCAACGTAGCATTTTAGACACCATAATTTTTATGCAGGACGGGGCGCCACCGCAGATTGGTACATTTGTCACACTGTTACTTAAGCAACATTTCACGAATGAACGGATTATAGGCCGAAAAATCCCCACAAAATGGCCATCCCGGTCACCAGCCTTCAACCCCTGTGACTTCTGGCTATGGGGTTATCTCAAAAGCACTGTTTATGGTGATAATCTAAAGAATTTGGCGGAATTGAATGATGCGATACACTGACATGTCCGTAACATACCTCCTGATATGCTAAGAGCTTCTGTTGAGAATGCAATCATGCGATTTAACTTGCTTTCGGAAAATGGTAGACGGCACGTTGAACATGCTTTGTAACATGTTTCAGGAACGATTAAACAGATTTTAAACCGATATCTTCATGTCCTATTTCGTTTAACAATATTGTATACAGCGCCATTTCCCCTCTCGTGGTGAGTTTTTTAACTTTCTTTTGGCGGAAAAGAAATTCCCAGGACCTCCTTTAAAATATTATCACGTTTCATAACATTTGGTCCAGTAGTTTTCCGTTTAATACCATTTCAAATTGGAACTTTAGTTATAACCACCCTGTATTATATACAAATTAAAATGTGGAGATATGATCTGCTGTTGTACCTTTGGGCAGATGTAAAAGCAAAATCCATCCAGCAGCGACACCCATGTTTAGAGCATTGCTAAATAGATTCCAATGCCATTTTTTGCTTCTAAACATAATGTCAATATGATCCAAGAAGTCTGTCTCGCTAATCCATGCCTCCCATTCTCTCACTATACATTTTTATGAGATATGGCTGAGAAACATCAGTTCTCTTTTATTGTGCTCGATAAAATCGCTCGGTTTTACTGATAGGTTCATGTGTCGAATATTTGGGTGCTATAGTTACAACAGTACTGTCTTTTCAGCGGCCAATGTAATATTGACCGTCACTTCAATACTAAAAATTTCCTCTTTGCCATTTTGAGGCTTTATTTGGTGATCTGAGAGGGCATCTTCCTGTCCGAATATATAATAACATTTAGGGTATGTTAATATCCTAAATGTTACTGGTAAAAAATATCTGCAGCCACAAAACTACAATCGAAACAAATATGCCTAATTAAACCCATAAGACACGTATTTCTTATTTTCTGTAATAATTTTACATATTTTATTAGATTTATAAACTTTTTAATCTGCTGGTAACCAAGCTTTTTCATCAGATGTTAATCTCTGGAATTTCTTGGAGCATTAAAATTTAATAATTAACTATGAAATTATTATGACTTTCGGACAACTAAAGTGAATATAAAGGGGGTTAATATTAATATTTCTTATCCATTATTCATCGGCCGGATAGCAGCAGTTTTGTAAAGATACCTACAAACCAAAGCATATGAAATCTTAGCACATCACAATGATCTTACCAGGGCATGAATAACGATAGCTAAGGAACTTGGTGGCCTAATTACAATAAAATTTAAATGTTCAGTAGTTTAATTAGTCTGGAACATAATTTACAACATTTTAGTTTATAGATATATATCTTAGCACAAACTAACTTTTATATATTGCTATCGATTTCACGTGAAAATTACGAAAAGGGCGTGTTCGTACAGTGTTAACATTTTACACGCCGCACTATGATCGAACGATAACGCAAACTAATTATTGATGAAAATCACATTAAAACTCAAACATAAGTACTATGAGTTAGTTTTTTTTTAATATGATATATGACATGTTCCAGAAATGGAACATTTTCGGGAAACACTTAGTTTTTTTCACATGATTGTATAAAATATGATTAACGACATTTAAATTGAAACCTCGATTTCTGTGCACGCTATATAAGTAGTTGTAAGTAAATTCCTAAATGTTATTCAGAAATAACACAGGTTAAGCAGAAAAATAGCTGTATATAGCAGAAAATTAGCCGACACAAGATAATGTGCATGAAAGATTCAGAGCAATGTGCGCGAGGTCCAGGAGCAGAGTGGATTTTCGGTTTCATGGGAAGCAAACACTAAGTTACTCGTCTCCGAAAATTGAGATATAATCTGCTGTTGTACCTTTGGGCAGATGTAAAAGCAAAATCCATCCAGCAGCGACAGCCATGTTTAGAGCATTCTAAATAGATTATAATGCCATTTTTTGCTTCTAAACATAATGTCAATATGATCCAAGAACTCTGTCTCGCAAATCCATGCCTCCCATTCTCTCACTATACATTTTTATGAGATATGGCTGAGAAACATCAGTTCTCTTTTATTGTGCTCGATAAAATCGCTCAGTTTTACTGATAGGTTCGTGTGTCGAATATTTGGGTGCTATAATTACAACAGTACTGTCTTTTCAGCGGCCAATGTAATATTAACCGTCACTTCAGTACTAAAAATTTCCTCTTTGCCATTTTGAGGCTTTATTTGGTGATCTGAGAGGGCATCTTCCTGTCCGAAATTCTCGAATCGTCCAGTTGCTTTGAAACCCTTTTCCGACAACTAAGTAAACAGCTTATGTGATGAGAGAGATTTGTCAAACAATATTTCTTGCTTTTCTAGATTTTCAACACTGCATAGAAGCTCTCGCACAACTAGATCCAAGAGGATCCAAGATATTTGCTAAATGCAATAGATAAGCTCCTGGTATGAATTTGTGAAATATTTCAAGTAGAGATAAGGTAACCAAATCAGGTAACATTTCTGAAATATTCTCAATGCTACCAGTTTTTGCATTTTTTCCCCAGCGATGTTGGATGTTTTTCCTTTTGACTTTAGTTTTCGCTTCAAATTCTGCCTTCTCTTTGAGGATGAAGGTACTTGAGGATCAAATCCGTCTTCATTAGATATTTCATTGCCATCTACTATCGTAGATATTTCGACCTAGCCACAAGCATCTGCTGACAGAACAGGCCCAAAAATATCCTCATTTATATGTTCCTCGTCTGATAAACATCCACTTTCTTCTGTAGGCACTTGACAAATATCAATACTTCATTCTTCTTTTTCGAAATCATTAGATAATGTGTAAAAATAATCAAGTGCCTCTTCTACAGTCCGAAATGGTCTTGAATGAGACATCTGATCAGTTTGACGTATCCTTACTAACGGAAAAAATTCGCAGAGTATAGGAAAATAATATAATCTTCTTATAATGTTATTTTCCAATATATGTACCTCTTCCGTTGAGCCATAAACGACATCTAACTATCAACAAACACGTTTTTCAGGGGCAGCTATGGGTGATTCACTTTAGTTCCGTTGTAGAATGTGTGTGTGTGTGTGTGAGAAGGAGGAAGGGGAATAGAGAGTAGATCAAAGTCATAAACATCTTTCGTCGACGCCTACTAAAAGTACTCGTATTCGAAAATTTGTTGTCAATATTTCTATGCACTGTAATCAAAAGCACTTTATCATGTTAAAAAATTAACCTTTAAACGCCAATGCTCCATTTTTGGAACATGCAAATTTCTTACCAAATAGTAGCAACAAAATTTAATATTTTTAGTTATGACTTATGTTCTACCAGCAAGATTATTAATTTAAATTTCTTTCAATGTTAAAAACGTGTGTTAAATTTTGAAATATACATGAATTTTTGAACTTTGTTCGGCGAAATGCTAGAAAAAAGCCGAAATTACGATATTTCCCCCCTACCCTTAGACACTATTTTCTTTATTAACGTAACTTCGATTTTAAAAAATCAATCCATACTTTCGTTCTACTTAATAAATTTTATAGAGAAATACGAATAAAATATTATCCAGCGATTTCGAAGTTATTCCTTTTATGGAACATTGGCGTGTAAAAGTTTATTATATCATTCAATTTCTTTCTCCTGTCTTTACAGGTGCTCCGTACAGATTGTAAGATGCGATAATAGAAGGTTTTTGGTCTCCACAAAATTAGAATTTCCACGCATTGCTGACAGTTTTCATATCGTGAGACAAAATTCGGCACGCCAAAACGGAAATCTATATTTCCAGTGTAAAAGGACCTTCCAATGAAAGCCATTCTTTCGAACAGTACCCTACGAAAGCCGAAGAATTCACTCTGTATGACGCATGTAGAATTATTCTAAATATGAAAAGTTCCAGTGCACAGATTTCCCCTCGCACCAAAGGAAAAATTTTCGAAAGTAATTTATGTGACTGAAGATTTTCAGTTAGCCGCCTTAAATACGTATCATTCGAACCACATGGCTGATAATACTCTCTGTACCCACACAGGAGAGAACCTTTTTGCGTGCACTGAATGCGAGAAGACATTTTCTCGACAGGTTAATTTAAAATCACATCTCCGCACCCACACAGGAGACAAACCTTTCGCGTGCACTTTATGTAGGAAAAGTTTTTCTCGACAACATAATTTAAAAGCACATCTCCGAACTCACACTGGAGAGAGACCTTTCGCGTGCACTTTATGTAGGAAAAGTTTTTCTCGACAACATAATTTAAAAGCACATCTCCGAACTCACACTGGAGAGAGACCTTTCGCGTGCACTTTATGTAGGAAAAGTTTTTCTCGACAACATAATTTAAAAACACATCTCCGAACTCACACTGGAGAGAGACCTTTCGCGTGCACTATATGTGAGAAAAAAATTTCTGAACCGGGTGATTTAAAAGTACATCTCCGTACTCACACTGGAGAGAAACCTTTCGCCTGCACTGTATGTGAAAAAAAAATTTCTCAACTGGGGTCTTTAAAAACTCATCTCCGCATCCACATAGGAGGGAAACCTTTTGCTGATATTCTAAGTAGAAAGAGATTATCACGACAGGATGATTTAAAAGCAAATCTCCGCACCCACGCAGGAGAGAAACCTTTCGCATGCACTGTATGTGAGAAAAACTTTTCTTGGCAGAATGATTTAAAATCACATATCCGCACCCACGCAGGAGAGGAACCTTTCGCCTGTACTGTATGTGAAAAAAGGTTTTCTGAAAAGAGTTATTTAAAAAGACATCTCCGCACCCACACAGGAGAAAACCTTTCGCCTGCACTGTATGTGAGAAAAAATTTTCTCAGCAGGGTCATTTAGATACACATCTCCGCACCCACGCAGGAGAGGAACCTTTCGCCTGTACTGTATGTGAAAGAAGGTTTTCTGAAAAGAGTTATTTAAGAAGACATCTCCGCACCCACACAGGAGAAAAACCTTTCGCCTGCACTGTATGTGGGAAAAGGTTTTCTCAACTGGGGTCTTTAAAAACACATCTCCGCACCCACACAGGAGAGAAACCTTTCGCCTGGACTGTATGTGAAAGAAGGTTTTCTGAAAAGAGTTGTTTAAGAAAACATCTCCGCACCCACACAGGAGAAAAACCTTTCGCCTGCACTGTATGTGGGAAAAGGTTTTCTCTACTGGGGTCTTTAAAAACACATCTCCGCACCCACACAGGAGAAAACCTTTCGCCTGCACTGTATGTGGGAAAAGGTTTTCTCAACTGGGGTCTTTAAAAGCACATCTCCGTACCCACACAGGAGAGAAACCTTTTGCCTGCACTGTATGTGAAAAAAAGTTTTCTCAACTGGGGTCTTTAAAAACGCATTTCCGCACCCACACAAGATAAATGCCTTTCGCCTGCATAGTGTAAAAAAAGATTTTCTTTCCATGAAAATTTGAAAACGCATTACCTTATCTATGGAGGAAAGACTTGGTCTGCACTTTATGTGCCAAAATATTTTCTGAACTCCATCGTGTACAAAAATGGTCATACCCTCACAGGAGAGAAATGTTTCGTCGTCACTGTGTGAGAAAAAAGATTTCTTTCCAGTGTGCTTTAAAAACGCATCCCCTTACCCTTTCAGGGTTGTAACTCACTTTCTACCATCGTATGAAAGGAATTTTTTGTCCCACCGTCGGGATAATATCCCTGAAAATCGAATTCAAACTCAGGTTTGACGCTGTTTCTTTAAAGGCGATATCGCAGGTAATTATATTTTGGAATTAATTTAGTGTTTTATGACATATATCTTTTGCAATTTTTTTAAATACATCAATAAGTTATCAATAATGACCCATGATACTTGATGGGACATTTGTCCTACCCAAGTGACTTGCGTAAAAACTCTTGTCATACCTGTTTACACTGCAGGAATAGGTGTCATGAAATGTCACTTATGCAATACTTCTGGTTTTTGTTTTGACTAATATGAAATTAGAATTTTTAATATTTAACTGCTTTTTTCTACATCTGCCGTGTTCTGTAAATGGGAAATAAATATGTATAATGCTATATAAATAAATATATTATGGCTTCATGTCGAAACTGAATTAATTTTTGCTTTTGTCTCTCTTTTAATTCTTTTAAAGTAATTTAGTTTTTATTAGAAGGGTTTTTTTGTAATGTGCAGCCAAAGTCGTATTTTATGCATAGAACATCTAATTATTTTTTCATATTAGGTGTCTGAAATTTTTATGTATGAAATATATAATTTTAATTTGGAACTCTTGAAAAATATTTATAAATTGCACCAAGTCTCGTCTATTGAATGATATACTCTTTACCGGGTTTTGCAAGATACTGGAGTCATTTCAAAAGTACTGCACAAAACGGTGCCATTTCACTCTGGATGATACAATCCCCTACCCCCCAAAAAAAAATTAAATTCGCCATTTGCAGTTGAGGGCTAGAAAAATTATTTTGTGTCTTTGAAAGTTTTCTAACGTTTTGTTTTGAAGGTAAAAATTTTTGTAATGGAGTCTACGTGTTCTCGGGTACAGTGAGTGTAGAAGATCTTAACATCAAGCTTGGAAGTTTGTCCCCGGTGGGTTCCTCACTCCTTGACATCTGACCAAAATCAGAAAGTCCTGGACTTTACATTGTTGTTGAAATCATTGCGCAGTCAACGCTTTTCCACCTTAACCCTTTGACCGTTGAGTTTTCGCCTTTCAGTTCTTCCCCGAGCGTAGGGTTATTCTTTGGAAACGCGTTTCGGATGATGTGCGTTTTGAAGGAACGTTCGAAAACGCGAGTTCAATACAGTTAAGTTATTTCAATGAAAACAAACAGTACAAAATAAGTGAAACATAATTTTTTCAAGAATACACATGTATATTTATATAATGTACAGATTTTTTGTTCATAAGTTTCTTATGAACGTCTGTTTAATATATTTTAAAGCAAGGTAATATGCATAAACCCACTTCGCAGTCTTTACGCTGTATAGTTTATTCATCACTTAGTCCACTATAGTCTTTTCATCACTTTTGTCATCGGAGAAATCTGAAAAATCACCCTGGGAATCACTTGAAATGTCAGTTCGAATATCCTTTAGCTTTCTAAAGCCCAAATCCCCCGCCTTTTTATACTGTATGTATTCTCAAAATACCACCTAAAAATCTACTTCTTATCAGGAGATATTGTATCCGAATGCCATTAAGTTCTGCCATCTATTGATGAATTAAAAAAATCAATTTAGAACGCGTTAAACGCGTTTGTAACGTGCAAAACATTCAAAAATCCAGTTAGGCGCGTCAGTAACGCTGGGGGAAAGACTAATGAATGCGCAATCTGTTGCTAAGGGCTATTCCTATAATTTGACGAAAATGGACAAAAAGAGGGAAAAACAACTCTCTTCTTCGGGTCCGCAATTGTATATCTTTGGATTTGATTCGAAAAAGGAGATCGAACCAGTAGATTAGGCACAGTTTAAGGAGTGTCCGGTTTTGTCTCGTGGCACGTAGAATGACCTGACCACGGCACAGCTCATATAGGCTTTCCGATAGCCCGTCGAATTGTTTGTATGTGCATTCCACCTTAGCAAAAGATTAAAAATGTCAAGGCCAATCACTAAAAATCAGTGCACTCCTTCTGGGCTGCAGATATCTCACAATAACCTATAACGAACGGGAGTGGTGACATTCCTTCTCCCCTTTCCTCCGAACGTCTGATTAATCGGTCAGGTAGTCCCGTCGTCAGTTATCTCGCTAGTGGTCGCTGCACATGTCGTGTTCTAAAAAGGCTCTATAGATATTTTTCGTAAAAATGGATGGATTTTTGATGAAAAAACCGATAATGCAAGTACTAGTAATGATCATGCATCGACATGTGACGTGCGTGGAAAGAAGCGGAAATGCCGCAAATACGAAGACAGCTACTTGGATGTTGGCTTCACTTCAATAGAAGTCAATGGTGAAGAGAGTCCGCAATGTGTGATCTCTGTTCTAAAGTTCTATCATCCGAGAGCATGAATCCAAGTAAATTGAGACGTCACCTTGAAAAAACGCATCCCAACATGGTCAACAAGTCCCATGAATATTTTAGCAGAAAAATGAAATATTTGCATCAACAAAAAGTTTTCACTAAGCAAGCGTCAGTGCCAAAAAATGCCTTGTTGGCGTCATTCGAGGTGGCATTTAGAGTAGCAAAGTACAAAAAGGTCCACACTATCGCCAAGGAATTAATTCTATCGGCTGCTGTGGACGTGGCTAATATAATGATAGGAGAAAATGGCGGGGAAACTTCGGGCGAATATTCCTTTGTCGAACAACACCACCAGTCGAAGAATCCGGCACATGGCTCAGGATCGCAACGACCAATTGATAGAAGAAATGAATTTGGACTGCAAGTAGATGAGGCCACAGACAGCAATAAGGATGAATACCTCATCAGCTATGTACCTTTCATTGATGGTTGTACTATTGTTGCAGACCCTCTGTTTTATAAAAGCATTACTGGAAGTGCAACGGCTGAAGATGTGTTGGATATCCTTGACACATTTATGACGAAAAAGGTACGCGATTGTGCAGTGAGCAGCATGCTCACCCGTCGCACTAAAACTAAACATACATATACCAAGAGCAATTGGAAGGTAATTTTATTATTAATTTAATCGATGTTTTCCTATTAATTACAATTAAAGTACTTCCGTGATTTTTAAACACAAGTTATATTAATTTATGAATGTTATTACCACTTCTCTAATTTCTTCTTCACAGTCGTACAAATATGAAATATACACTAGTTATCAAAAAGTAAGGAAAAATCACAATAAGAGCGATAAAACATTCAAAACTAGGCCAATCTGTTTAAAATTTGAATATGTTTTTAAGTAAAAGGTGCTCAAAAATAGTACATTGTGCAAAATAGTGGCGCTGCAGTCGGAATACGTCATTTCCGAGGAGCATAAAAGGGCATGTCTCAGAGCAAGGCGACAATTGTCGTTGCGAGGTTGAGATTAGACATCTGGCATAGCCAATTGTAACAATGACCCCCAGGCATTGTTTGACCGAAGAACTGCTATGGCGAGTTATTGGGAGACTAGAGCCAGGACAAAGTCAGACAGAAGTGGCCAGATGGCTAAATGGGAGTCCGTGTGTGATTCATAGACTTTGTCAACAACTTCTAACCACGGATTCGGCATCCAAGAGGTTCAGCCAAGGACGGCCATACGCTACGACGAGTGCCGATGACCGATATTTGTCATTATGCGCACGAAGGAATAGAACCGCAACTCCGTCTGCAGATCCTCCCTTATTGCAAGCTCTGGAAGGTTTGTATCAACGTCAACCGTGCGTAGAAGGCTTCACGAAGGTGTTCTTTTTGCGAGTCGACCAGCCATTTGCGTCCCGCTCACATCACGCCATACGCGGGAACGTTTGCAGTGGGCACGTCAACATATCCACTGGACGCGTGATCAACGGAGGGCTGTTTTCTTTACGGATGAGTCCAGGTTTAGCCTCCAAAGCGATAGTAGGCGTATTTTGATTTGGATAGAACCTGAAACTCGTTTTCATCCATCACACATCCGTGAAAGAGATGTATACGGATCAGGCAGTGTCTGTGTTTGGGGTGGTATCTGTTTGGGTGGACGCACAGACCTCCATGCCTTTCCCCGTGGAAATGTGAATGCTCACACCTATAGAGATGACGTCCTTCATGCTTATCTGTGCCCTTGTGCCGGGGCAATAGGTGATGCTTTCGTGCTACAGGAAGATAACGCGAGACCGCACAGGGCTAACATCGTGGATGCTTATCTTGAGCAGGAAACAACTCAGTGCATGGAGTGGCCAGCTCGATCACCGGACCTGGATCCTATCGAGCATGTTTGGGACGCTTTAGGACGACGTATAGCTGCTGTCAATCCTCCTCCTAGGACCCTAGCCACGCTTTCAACTCCTTTGCAAAAGCAATGGCTCTCACTTCCTACCGAACTCATAGACCGCTTAATTTAAAGCATCACACATCCCTGTATGCGCTGTATTTCTTCTCGGGGGGATCATACGCCATATTAAAGGTACTTTTCCTATACCAAACTGACACATCCGATTTGTTTATTGTATACATATGCTAGTTTTTATAACACCATAATTGTCTAGCGATTTCTTTTTATGCTATCTTATACCTACCTATATGTTGTATATTGTTTATAAGGTTCATTAAATTCTGCGCGTAACTTTTTGAGTAATCGCTATTTTTGTGACTTTTCCTTAATTTTTGATAACCAGTGTATATATTATACATTATATATATATATATATATATATATATATATATAATGATAATAATAATAATAATAATGTATCATACATAGATATTATATGACGAGGGTGCCATGAAAAGACTCTAATTCTCTTAACGGTGCCACGACTTGGATAAGTTTGGGCACCCCAGGTCTAAGGGGTTTTATTTATTTTTTTATTTATTGAGTTAAAATTTTAAATTTTTAACAGTTATAACTCGAAATATTATTTGTCGAATTTTAAAAAAAAATTCATTTAATCAAACAGAAATATATATGTTTTAATTTTAATTCAGAGTTTTTAAAAATATTAATTTAAAAAGAATTAAAAATATTTAGTGTCAAAATTTTAGAAAAAATTATGTAACTTTTAAAAAAATCATGTTTCAAAAACAACATATATATTTTTCAAATTAACTGAATGATAATTAAAGTAAAATAATTGAAAAAGACATGTTCCAAGTTTGAACCATTTTTCTTTAACGGTTCTCGACTTATAACAATTTAAAGACGAAAAATGGTGGAAAAAACCATCATGTGGAAAAACGCTTTTACATCAGGGTACAGGTTTAAACAAAGATTGGCTGCTATTAGAATGTTGCAAAAAAAATAATTGATATCTCCTGTTCTAATTAAGATGAAAACATGATTTAAAAGTCATTTTAAGCAGAAAATAACACCAAATTTTTTTAATACCATAAATTTATTTTCGAAAATTTGAAGAATTTTGTGTCCTGGACCCCCTTAAAAGAGCTTACTTCAGCCTTTACCCGAGTTATTAGAGGACTCAAGAAAAGTAGCGTACTGCGAGGAATAAAAAATCTTCCTACATGTTGGGAGTCTGTTATTGAGAAGCAGGGGGACTATACTGTCGAGACAAATTGTCATAAATCAAGGAGGTATAAAAGAACTAATTTAGTGTGCATTACTTCTGAAATGACCCTCGTATTTAGACTGGAAATATGATCGTCTGCTTTCTGTCTGAGAGTAGCACCGGTAACTTAGGTCTGCATTAAACATTTTTTTAAGACTTGTTTTGGATATTCCACATATTCTTTATATTTTTCTGTACGCTGAATCTGAAAATGAACTCTGTTTTGTCATAGGACATCATGTTTCCAGACAATTCAGGTAACTATGTTAAATAAGGCAATACTTTAAAATAAATTAAAGTAGACTTAGAAAATTAATTTTTAATCACAAATTTTACATGAAAACCATTTTTGAACTGAAATGAGCTCACTGAAACACACTAAAATCGTTTCTTCTTCCCCGTGAGACTCCTCTTGGTACATTTACACTTGTGAGTATCATCTGGAATGTCTCTCTGAAGTCTCCAAGAGTAGTCTGCCATCATTATAATGCTCCATTTTCCCTGATATCTTCTTTCAATTTCTTTAATGTCCTGGTGGAATCGTTCACCTTGTTCTTCGCTCCCAGCTCCCTAATTTTCGGGAAAGTCGTCAATATGGGATTGGAGGAAATGCACGTTCAAACTCATGAGGCAACCTAAAGCTTGATTCGTCCGACGATCTTTTTGTAGTCAGGATCTTTCTTATTGCCTAAAAATTTCTCTAGGATCTCTTTAAAGGCAATCCACCCTTCTTTTTGAGAATCCGTCATGGTATTGTCAAACTCTTGATCAGCATTAAGCCTTCTAATGTCTGGTCCAACAAACACACCTTCCGTTAATTTTACCTCCAAGCGGCCTTTAAACTTGGTGACCAAATATTTGAAGCATTCTCAATCTCCTGAAAGTGATTTCACGAATTGCTTCATCAACCCCAATTTTATATGGAGAGGTGGTAGAAGAACTTTTAGTGGAGGTACCAAAGTTTCTAGGAGGACATTGTTTTGAGCGACTGTGAGCAACCTCGGCTTACAACTCCTCTTGGTCCAATGATTTTGTCGGACTCGACTGTCCCACAGACACAGAAAACAACGGTATTTGGTATATCCAGCTTGTTGCCCGAGCAGTATGCACAAAACCTTTAAATCCCCACACACTTGCCTATCATGGTATTCAAGTTTACGAAGAACCAATTCCAAGTTCTCGTAGGTTTCCTTCAAATGTACAGTATGACGTATAGGGATGGAAGCGTAAAAACCGCCGTTGTAGTGCAAAACTGCTTTGAGACTCCCTTTTGAAGAATCTATGAAAAGAAGCCATTGCGTTGAATCATACTGGATTTTGAATTGACCCATCAAACCTTCGACATCGATGCAATAAACGAACTTGTCTTCCTGGGCAAAGTGAGGAACGAACTCCTTTCCACGATGTCTGAACCACGAAAAAGACACTCCTAGCAACAACAAATTTCTGCTTTTTAGCCTTGAACCGAATAACTCAGCGGCATCTTTGGGAAGATTCAAGCCTCTTACCAAATCATTCATCGCCTCCTGAGAAAAAAATTTTGGTCTCGTATCATCTTCAAAGCCAGAACTTGATTCGTCATCTTGTTCAGGCATGACTTCACCTTCATCGGAGCTAGCTATCTCTTCCAAGGTAACAGGGGGCTTGGGTACTGGTATATCTGTGCCATGGGGGAGGGGACGAATTGCTGAGTGGAGATTGGGGTATGAAATGGAATGCTTTCATTTGCAAATATACCCTTTCACATCGCATGAACAAAAGTAACGGTCTTCACCAAAGTTCAACACACCGTTTGCACACTTTACGAGGCGCCTAAATTTTATCTTGATCTCCAAGTTTTAGTCCGAAGTATGTGAAGTATACTTTTTTCACAACGTCTGTGATATTCAGCTGTTGCTTCAACACTGTATATTCACCACAAATGAAACAGAAACTGTCAGGCGAATTAATACACTTTCACGGAGCCATAACGCTAACTTGGGGAAATACGATTTAAGAATTACGTGCTAATACGAATTGGGATGAAAAAGTGTGAATAGGTGAGAACAAGTAAAAAATTGAATGAAGACTGTGCCTGTCAGAGCCTGCGCGGTCAGCTTGCAACTTGTTCATTCTAGTTTCCATTAGCTCACTCTGGACGTTTTCTTTAAAAGTTTTTCTTTTGCATTGCATATCTTAAATGCACTGATGTGAATTAATTAATAGTAATTTTGACTTTAAATTTAGTTAAAAACCCTGCGATAAAATGAATACCAAAAATTTAGAATGATTTGCTAAATTTGAAGAGAATTTTACATTTTGTGTTAAATCCTGACGTCTAGGATTTTTTTCAAATTTTTGTTCGAAATCAGCACACAAAAATACATGGAAAGTGGTTGAAAATAATCGATCAGCTTTTTAGTTACAGATCTGTGTAATCAGAGAGGAATCCTTTGGAAGTGACGTTTAACATTATAAGACGAAGTCTGATTGGTATTTAAATCAAGTTTTTATGAATTTGTTTGTTTAGCAGTTTTGCTGGGCAGCTAACATATGCGATAAATTTTGTGTCTTAATCGAATTAAATTTAATCTTGTACGCGAATATACGAGTGTATCTAAAATTCTTAAGAATGTAGAAGCAGCACTTAGAAAATTTATTTTGCTAAAACGACGTAGTCCAAACGTTTGGTTTGGTTTGGAGCGCTACGGTCAACTTTTTGCTGAACAACTTTTTTCTGCAACACTTTTGTACAAATTTATTAGGGGAAGCCTATGTATTTGCAATATACTGTTCTTTGAACTAGATAGCCATCTCCCTAATGCTTGCAAGACATGAAAAAGGCATAGTAATTGCCTCACATTGTTGAAAACACACTTTAAGGGCCTGTTCACGTAGGAGTCCGTTGCGTTGCGTTAAGGAAAAGATGACGCTGAGACGAAAATAAACCAATCATATGCCTCCAAACGATTAGCAATGAAATTTTTAACGCCTATGATTGGTTTATTTTCGTCTCAACGTCATCTTTTCCTTAACGCAACGCGTCGGACTCCTATGTGAACAGACCCTAAGGAATTTTTCAGTGCGCCACAGTTATCCGTCATAAAACTGGTTATTTTATTCAGGACATCTTGCGGCCAGAGTTTCAACATCATGTTAAATATTTTTAGAAAATTTTCTTCAGTTTGGCTTTCATGTAATGCATAGCCTACTGGTACAGCTCCAGCTTTTGTAGCGACAAGCACTAGAGTGAGAGTAGTATTGGTGCGATCATATGAAGCACGTGTGTCGTTAAGAATGAGCTTCTTTCTATGTTATTTAAATCCCTCTTCATCAATGAGGTTATGATCACAATACTCAGAGGATGTTCCTCAATTAAATTTTAAGGCCTTGCTTTGTTAACTCATTTGCTTTGTTCTTGGCAATCCAAAAATAATAATTAAGACTATTAGGATAAATATTTTCAGATAGAACTGGCCATATCACATGAAATTTCATTGTAAAACAGGTAACAATTATAATAACAATAAAAGGACTTTGGGTGGCATTAACGTTGTGCCATATAATTTATATGCAATAGAATTTGGCCAAAGTAACACATTAAAAAGGTCTAGAAAGGGGCCAAATTATGTCTGTTACCACCAATGAAATAGCAGATGGCTAGCAGACCTCATAGTTTAGGGGAGGGGGATGCATTCTTTTGTTTTTGAAAAATTAAAAATATGTGTTTGACCAAACACAACAAGAAGTAAAACTCTAGCAATATACATAAATTTCAGTACTGTTAAAATATTTTTGCCTTTATGCAATGTCACTTGAGTTTTCCTTATTAACACATTTTATAAAAATCCTTATTTTTAATTTTATATTTGTTTATTTTGTGGGGAGGGGGGAGCAGTGTTTTGAGCTATGCTACTGATTACCAGAAGGTAAGATCATCAGCCAAACTTGTGCTACATAGTGTTTAAGTAGCTACATCATCAAATTCATATAGTTTACACTCTCACGACAAGTGCCTCCGCATTGGGAAAAAAATGTTTACACTTCAATTCACGTGTTGCTTGTGTTGCCACCTTTTCATAGCAAATGCATGAGAGAACACAAATATATCGGGAAGTGATGGTGATAAATAATCTCAGCATACTATTGAAACCATGTTTGGTGACTTTTGGTACAGAAACAACATACTGATGTAAAAGGTTGTAACATCTACAGATACTAAACTAGAAATAGCATGTAGGATTCATAGATTTACATTAAACTACTGCTTACACTTAAAGAATAATTGGTAAAAGGACTTCCATAAATTATATAACACTTTTTTTGGCAAATTTTAACGACCCCCCTCCACCAGTGTAACATTTTGTTACAAGACTTGACCACCCCCACCCCCTAGCTTCGTGAAGTAACAACCCTAGTTAGCATTTTAATAAAAGTCTTATTCAAATTTTGCTCAAAATGTATTTATTTTTCGTCAAAAATGATCATAGATATTCATAACATTTTTAATACATATTTATTTTATTTTCACAAAATTTAAATTGTTATTTTACGGAATTATTTTGGTGTTTTTGATTTCGGTCTGTTGTGATGTTTCATGTATAAAGCTGTCAAAACAGCGAAAAAGTTCCTGATTGGAAGACTATTTTTAACCGATCTGCTTCCATCGTAGAGCACGTGTGAATAAAGAATCATTCTTTTCCCTAAAACATCAGCATCTTACGGACATGATTATCACATGACTTCCGGGTAAACAAGGATAAGGACCAATCAGAGAGCTTGAATTCACCGGTCGCGTTGCTAGTGTAGGGATAGCATATATGCCATTCCACAAACATATCAAATGAATTACAATCGCAAATGAAGGTAAATTTTTAGTTAAATATATGAAAAAGATCAAAAACTAATATTTCATTATATATGTAAGTATCGCACATCTTTTGTTGATTAAGCGATTTCCTTTAGAGCAATAATTTCAGTAATTATTTGCTTACATACAATAGAGCTTTGGGAACACCTTTTTTTCTGATAGTATATATGGATGATCGAAAAATAAAATACGCTTATTTCCGGAAAAATTTAAGCTTTGTGTTCGCTTAAAACACAGAAGCTGTATTTTTCTCTCACTATTATACATCTTATATTAAAACAAAACAATAATAATGTTCTTAACTTAGGAACAGTAAACAAACTATACTCGGGGCAAAGCTTAGTTGACACTACTATTTATGCTACAACGGCCAATTTACACCTGCAATGTAAGTATCTTCTCGCCGCTACAAAATGCGGATTCCGATATTTGGCGTTTTATCGCGTACGGAGGATTGATTTTTAATCGGTTGCTTTCCTGCAAAGCGGGACCCAGTTTTGTTTTCACATCAGCATTTGCACTAATTTTCTAAAGTACACCAACATAAATTTTCGAATTGTCTTAATTCCTATAAAATTGTTTCCTGTTCATTTTATGATTTCAAACAGTATGTGACTCTCATAGAAACCATGCATTCTTATAAATTACTTTGCCAATTTTTTCTTTGCTCTCCGAAGTATGTGAAAAGGAGAGAGAGGGGGGGGGGACATTGGATTGAATTTGTCACAGTGTAAATCGAACCCGGCAACTGATGAACCGAAAGATATAGTGCTACCGATTCGGACACCAGCTAGAAAACCATCACATGTTTTGATTTCTAATTTCATGTAATGAATGTATTTGAAAACTTTTAACCATGCATCGTTCTACTTACTATTTCGCGAAGTAATGTGAGGGAGTTTCAGAAATCCTCAATAAAATCTAGAGTCCTGTTTACTTTTATAAATACGGGATCATACAAAAATTTATTATTATAGATTTAGATTTCTGGGTAGTTGGGTTTTTCAAATTGTTATTTTTTTTCTGAAAGCCAGCAGCTCTATCATTCGTAGCGAGGAATTTTAGAATTTTTATGCGTTTCAGAAATATTTAGATGGAAGAATGCTTCCATTTCTTCAACCAGCATATTGAGATATACATATGCACGTTTTACACACTACGTTTAGTCGTTATTCTGAATAATTTTTACACCTGTATACGCAATTTTCTTTTAGACATTTAAAAACAATTTCCTAATCTAATAGGTCAAATCGACTTAAAGCCGGTCCTGCCCTTTAAAGTGTTATGATGACTACACTAATGACCTCTTCCAATGAAAAATCACATGCATTTAATTTTTTCAACACTTTATAAAATTTCCCATTTTTCGTAATTTAACTAGGGCAGTGGTCTTATCCTGGGTTCGATCGAACCCCAGGGGTTCGGTGAGTCAGTCTCGCGGGTTCGGCAGAGGTCAAAACACACCCGACTCGTATGATTCGTTCGCGATGACACCCCCTGCTTGTCCATCATTGGCTGCAGGTGATCACGCAACATCGTTTGGGCTATCTGTGCTACAGGGGATTTGGTGCGCCCAGTAGTCTAATTGTAACTGTCGTGATGGTACATCGTGTGATACCTTTCTTAAAAGTTTAAATCCTTCATACTAACTATGTCGAGTAAAAAAAGAAAGTGGTCGGACGAATATGTACAATATGGATTCACATGTATAACGGTTCGTGAGGGAGTCACCGCCCTAACTGCATGATTTGCAGTACCAAGTTGAGCAATTCTAGTCTAGCACCGGCAAAACTAAGAGAACATTTCCTTAAGCTGCATGGAGAGGGAAAATACAAGAACACAACGCTCGCTTAATTCAAGGTGAAGAGAGCCAGATTCGATGAAAAGGCTACTCTGCCTGTTCTCAGCCATCAACATACCGATCCTCACAGCATCGTACAAAGTTGCTTACCTGATCGCAAAGCAGGGCAAACCACACCATTGGTGAAACACTCATAAAACCAGCTGTGCTTAAGATGGCGAATATCATGCTGGGAATAGCGGCTGAAGTTAAGTTATCCCAAATTCCTCTTTCAAATGACACCATCAGCGACAGAATAGAGGTCATGAGCAAAGACATCTTGGCTCAGTTAGTTGCAGATCTGATTTCAAGCGAGGCAAAATTCAGCCTTCAACTCGACGAAACCACAGACGTTTCCAATGTAAGCCAGCTTGCAGTATTCGTGCGCTATGTGAAAGACGACGTGATAAAGGAAGATTTTTTATTTTGTAAGCCTCTTACAGCAACAACTAAGGCAGCCGATGTGAAGAAACTTGTGGAGGACTTCTTATAGACAATAATCTTTCGTGGAATATGGTTTCTGCAGTTTGTTTGGATGGAGCTCCCGACATGCTGGGAAGAAAGTCTGGTTTTGGTGCGCTCGTTAAATCCGATGCACCACACATCATTGCTACGCATTGTATTCTACACATACATGCGTTGGCAACAAAAACATTGCCTCCAAAACTGGCAGAAGAATTAAAAACTGTAGTGGAATGCGTGAACTATGTGCGAAATAGTTCTCTGAGGCACAGCATATTCAGGGAGCTGTGTAAAGATATGGGATCTGAATTCGATGTACTTCTGTACCATTCCAACGTTCGGTGGTTATCTTGGGGAGAGGTGCTGAATCGTGTTTTTGCAGTGCGTGTGGAATTAGCCCTGTTTTTGCAAGAGCATCAACATTGTCATGCAGATTGCTTCATAGATTCTGAGTTCATTCTCATTTTTGCGTACATGGCTGATATCTTCGCAGATCTCAATCATCTCAATAAACAGATGCAGGTCGGTGGAGTCAACATCATCGAAGCGGAAGAAAACCTGAAGGCTTTTCAAAAACAGCTACCGTTATGGAAACGACGAACAGAGAGCGATAACTTCGCAAACTTTCCCCTGCTAGACGACTGTGTGAGTAAGATCGAAGATGTATCTGGAATCGGAGACATTTCTGTACCCGCGGAACTGAAGCAAGCAATTGCCACGCACTTAGATGAGCTTGCAAAGTCTCGACGGATATTTCCCTACAAGAGAGTCATATCCAGCATGGGCGAGACACCGTTCACGTTTAGTGTTGAGACAACAGATGTCAATGATGAATACCTCGATGAAATCATTGAAATTCAGAAGAGCCAGGTTCAACAGAAACTCTTCAGAGCAACAACGCTCTCAACGTTTTGGTGTCAACAAATGGTAACGTACCCTGTTATTGCTAAGAAAGTTCTGGAGATTTTCATACCGTTTGTTACAACATATCTTTGCGAGCAATCCTTTTATAGGATGCTGGACATAAAAATGAAGAAAAGGAACAGTGTTGCGAAAATGACTTGAGATTGGCACTTGCCAAGGTAAAGCCGCGCATTTCTGAACTGGTCTCTGAATGGCAACAGCAGAAGTCACACTGATTTGCAGTAAATTTTCATTATTATGTTTTTGTTTTCGCATGAAAATCATGTTTTAATGGTTTTGTTCTTTAACCTTTTACACGCCAATGTTCCCAAAAGGGAACACCAACTTCAAAATTCTGTGAAAAATACAATTTTGTTCCTATTGCTCTATAAAAATTATTACTTAGAACGAAGATATGGATTGATTTTTTGGCATCGAGGTTACATTAATAAAATAAATAGTGTCTAGGGGAAAAATCGTAACTTTGGCTTTTTTCTAACTTTTCGTCGAACAAAATTAAAAATTTCGTATAAAATTCAAAATTCAACAAATGATTTTAAAATTAAGAGGGAGTAATTAAAAATGATCATTTTCTTGGTAGAACACAAGTTATATCAATAAAGATTAAATTTTGTTGTTACTATTAGATGAAAAATTTGCATGTTCCCAAAAGGGAACATTGGCGTGTAAAGGTTAGTTTTTCAACATAATTAAGTTATTTTGATTACAATGCATTGGAGTATTGATAAAATGTTTTCGAATACGAGAGCTATTAGTACATATCAAGGAAAGATGTTTATGACTGTGATCTACTTTCATTACGTCTGTTCACCCCTCCCCCATCTCCCCCACGTGTGTGACGGAGAGGGGGGAGGGGGACTCCGATGGGTCTGAAGTGGATTACTCATAGCTGCCGCTGAAAAACGCGTGTTTGTTGATAGTTAGACATTGTTTATGACTCTATTGGAGGGGCACATAATATGGTGGAAAACACGTGATTATGAGTTCTCATTATTTTCCTTTACTCTGCGATTTTCTTCAGTTGAGAGAGGATATGTCACTTCCATTCTAAATTCAGTATAGATGAATCCATAGTGCCGTGTTACGATCATCATTCGGGTAAATTGTGTATACGGGGTAAACCAATATAGTTTGGTTTTAAAATATGGATGTTGTGTTCCAGCAGTGGCTATTCATATGCTATGAGAATCTATAGTGGAAAAATTTCAGAAATAGAAAACTCTCCTCTTGGATCTAGAGTTTGTGGGAGCTTTTATCCAGTGTTGAAAATCCAGAGATGCATGAAATTTTCATTGACAACTTTTTCTCATCACACAAGCTGTTCACTGAGTTTTCTGAAAAAGGGTTTCAAAGCAACTGGCACGATTCGGGAATTTCGGACAGGAAGATGCTTTCTCAAATCACTAAAGGAAGCCTCAAAATGGTAAAGAGGAAATTTTGAGTATCGAAGTGATGGTCAAGCTTATATTTGTCGCTGGACATCCAATTATTCGACTGATGAGCCTATCGTAAAACCAAAAAAAAGAGAGAATTGATGTTTCTCAGCCACATCTGATAAAAATGTATAATGAGGGGATGGGAGGTGTCGATTTACTAGACAAACTTCTTCGATCATATCGACCTATGATTAGAAACAAAAAATGTTATTGGAATCTATTTAGCAATGCGCTAAACATGGCTGTCGCTGCTGGATGGATTTTGCATTTACAGTTGCACAAAGGTACAACAGCAGAACTATCGCATCTCAGGAGAGAAACAACTTTGTGTTTGCTTCGCATGAAATTAAAAATTCACTCTGTTCCTGGACCTCACGCACATTGCTATGAATCTTTGAGACAATCAGATGCACATTTTATTGTGCCATCAGCACAAGAATGTTGTGTTGTATTCCAAACGAATACTAGAAAAAAAATATTTTGTGTGAGAAAAGACTGCATGAGAAATACTTTCCTACCTACGATGGACAGCAGAAAACACGTAGAGCAAAAAAGCTAAGAACAAAAATCATTTTTCGTTTTCTTTTTCTAATTTTAAAGAATTTCGGTAGTTTTTTTCTTTCTCCTCGCATTTTTTAGATTTTCATTCATATTATTATTGTGCTGTCAATTTTTACACAGAGATTATCTGTTACTTCCTTTTTTCTAACGGTTTTTCAATTGTTTGATTAACATGCTAATAAATAATTGTAAAACTGTTTAAATATAGTAATTTTCGCTCATGAACTGTAAAATTATTTTTTTTTAATTTAGTGGGAAACCTTTTTCTTTTGAAAGCTTCGTTGCACCTTTTGACTAGTTAAGGTGGTATAGCTCTTGAGCACCACCATGGCTCGACCCCGACCACGGGGTGGGGGAGGGGGGGGGGTGGACCCCGACTATTTTTCTGCTTAAAATGTGCTATTACTCTATAATTTTTAGAAATTTACTTATAACTCTTAAAAAATTGGGTACAGAAATCGAAATTTAAATGTAAGGGTCGTTAATCATATTTTATAAAAACATGTGGAAAAACTAAGTGTTTCCCGCCAATGTTCCCTTTTGGGAACATGTTATAAATCATATACAAAAATTTTTTTCTTGAAAAAAAAAGTACTCATAGTTCTTATGTTTGAGTTTTAATGTGATTTTTATCAATAAATAGTTTGTTTTACCTTTCGATCATAGTGCGGCGTGTAAAAGGTTAATGGTTTTGATCATTTTGTGCATCTATGTTTAAATATATACCTATGTTTTGAATTTGCAAAAAATCATATTTTACTTTTCCAATTAAGAAGTGTTCGGTGAACGCGCATATGAAACTGGTGGGGATCAGTACCTCCAACAAGTTTAAGAACCACTGAACTAGGGGAATATTTCGTCAAACTCTAATTTCATCCTTTGTGAAATATCTTCTCATAACTTGGTTTTTGTTAGCCATATTTTTGCCCAGTTTAAAAATTAAATGAAAACGTGAAAGATTTTTTGCTTAGTTGCAAGTTTATAACTTAAAAAATAGACATAAGAAATCAGCGTTTAAACATTTCAGATTGTAAAGCAAATCACGGCAGTTAATATTCCAATAGGTATAGTAGTGAAAATTTTCTTTCAATCGTTAACTGCAGATGTGTATTCCTCCCCACTTTTCTCTTGTAAACACTGCCTTTTCTTAGGGTAAAACCATTTCCCATATGCAGGAAGTAACACCTGTTGGACTCTTCTTTGATGCCAATACCATTATTTGGCGAAAAGTGGGGGATGATTGGTGACAATCTCCTCCTCACTTTCCACCCCTCGTGAAAAAAGAACTGCCCCCCCCCCCCGAGTGGCCACTTTCTAAGAGATTTTCTCTTCGGACTTTGGGGTTACCAAAAATTCACATCCACATTGAACGCCAGATACTCCCGCCAAGGAAACGAAGCCTTGTGAATGGTCAGATTATTCTATGACGTTCCATTCTCTCTCGCATGCGGTATTGCGCATTATTTACTAAATACATGAAACACCACATTTTTGTTGCTCAAATATGTCTACGCTTTATCAGTTAAATCATTATTTTAATGATTTTTGTCTGAAATGTACCTTTTATCAACTCTGTTAATAGGAAAAAGTGCGAACTATATCGCAGTGGCGGAATTATACTGCTCTAGCGTTTTGCCTGTATTCAGGTTAGGTATTCCCCGAGTATAGGATTTCCTTGTTCAGTTTCTTTGTTTCTTTTTAAGGCTGATCGATAGCCACTAGTACAACCAGGTGCAAAATATGTTGGCATATCTGTGCACAGAATAAATTTAAAAATTTGTAAAACAGTTTTCAAAAACACGCGTCCATATCACTCAATGAACAGTCGGCACCTCTGTTACATGACGCGCCATCTCCCGGTGAGCGAACATAATCGTTCCATTTTTCGAAGAATTCCCCATTCAGTCACGGACATGGACAATGGACAAAAAGTTTTCGTGAGGTTCCAAATAGGGTTAAGGTAGTCCTCTACCCTCGGTATGGGTATGGGAAGCACTGTAGCTTTTCACGCATGGTCCAAGAAGAAAGGAATTAAGTTTTAAACATAAGTTAAGTTACAAAATATGTTAAAGAAGTCACAAAAATAAAAACATTAGAATTTAGTAAGTTAAAGTTAACACACAAAAATGAAATCAGCAAAACTTGTCAAAATAAAATGTTCCAATATAAATTCGCGCCACAGAGGACCGCGATCAGCAAAGATATTAAAATCTTAGACCAAACCCAGGATGGGAAAGAACTATCAAGCAACCCATGCTTGAAAACAGGTCGAAAAAGGAAGCAAGATGATGAATTTGTATTACGGAGGTTAAAAAGATCAAGCTTAACTACTGGTCGAGAGCAAAATGTGTCCCGTAACCTGATTAGTTGACGAAACCGGGTCCAGGAGCTTAGCAGAAGATATTATCAGGGAGGACGGATCACAAATTGACCATGGGGATTCGCAGAGGCATATTACACCAACGAGACGACACACTTGTTTCAAATTGAAATTATATATGTTTGTTTTTGGCGTACTGGTAGCGCCACCTGGCTGCTTCGTGATTTACGTGAAGCTTGTGTAGTTAGTTGTTGTTGGAATCTTGAATGGAATAAAAGCCTGACTCTTAAACTCTTGGTTGCATTTAATATTTCTTGAATTCTTCGTTATATATTTCATGGTGATTTTCTTCAACACTTCCTTTTTAAAAAAAGCGTAAGAGGGTGTGACTGCATATAATTAAGAAAAAAAGGGGGGGTGAAAATTAAGCGGTCTAGAATGAATTTAAGGAAAACGGAATGACATGAGAAATTTTTTAAAAATTATGCTAAAGAGTTGAGAGTTATCTCAGTGTCAAGCACTAAAGTCGCTCTAGGTATGCGATTAAATTCTCTATTGTCATAATCAGAAAGATTGACAATTTCTTCATTAGGGGTGGAGTAAAGACTATTAGAAAATTTAGAGGCAAGGTTAATTATAGCCAGGCGAATGGGTTCAATATTTAGATTTGTGTGGAGGGAGTAGTTAGTTTTATATCTATTGGCTTTAGTGATTAGACGTACGGATTTGTGTGCATTGCAATTTCTGGATATGATTGTTATTCGCTGACACCCCCCCCCCCCAATACAGGTACTGCATAAAGAAGTATAAGTCGAAGGACTGTTTTGTAAAGCAGAAGTTTATTTTCTATACTCATCTCCTTCTGGTACAGGAGGTGGGCGATATCTTTTCTAGCTTTAAAAAATTTGCAGATATTATTATTGATATTTTTCTTCCAAGTAAGCTTACTATCCATGAAGATACCCAAATATTTCACTTCCCTTTCAAAGTGGATGAGCAGACCATAAACGTTAACTGGGGGCGGGGGAATCCTGTTTTATGAAAAGAAGACAGCTTTTGTTTTACTGGGATTTAATACGCCATTTATCAAACCAGCGCTCAAGAATATTAATGTGACGTTGGAGGTAAGTATACATATATCTGACATTATAGTATTTAGCGAGAATGGCTGTGTCATCAGCATAGAGGGCAAGCGAAGTGTTCGGGGTAGTGGGGATATCATTTAAAAATAAGTTAAATAAGACCGGTCGGAATTTCGAACCTTGAGGAACTCCCGCACTAACAGGGCGTAGGGCTGAAGTTGTACCAGAATAGCTTACAGCAAAAGTTCTGTCCGAAAAATAGGATTGTATAAGTTTAATTAGGGTAGCTGGCATTTTAAATTTAATGAGTTTATAGATAAGGCCACTGTGCCAGACAGTATCAAAAGCTTTAAGAATATCAAAGAAGACAGCACCAGTCTGCATTCTGTTCTGTAGTCTATCATGGATGTACTCAGTAACACGAAGCAGCTGATGTGTGGTAGAATGTTTGGGTCTGAAATCAAATTGGGCATTAATTATGAATACGGCATAAAATTATGAATACAGCTACAAAAAATGTGTTCAACCACTTTAGAAAGAGAAGATAAGAGACTATTGGGCCTGTAGTTTTTCGGAAGGGTAGGATAGTCACCAGGTTTTTGAATTGGGAAAATAATGGCCGATTTCCATGGATGTGGGTAGTATTTAAATTTAAAGATTTTATTAATTAAATCAGTTAAATAGTTGGCATAATGAAGGGGGAGATTTTTAATGGCATTATTGGTCATACCGTCTTGACTAGGGGCTTTTCTTTTAGGGAGGGAGTTCATTGCATTTAAGACTTCGCTAATAGTGTTTTTTTCGATCTCACTATTGTGATTACTGGCCTGAAAGTTTTAGAGGATATCATAGACTTTATCAATTGTAGTTGGGCAAAACACACTAGAATGCGGGTTGAATTGGGTTTCATAATTTCCTGTTAAGGCCTCAATTTTGTCAGAGTCACTATTTAAGATACCAGAAAAGGAGTTAAAGGTTAAAAGGAGCTTATGGGGTTTTCTGATTCTTTTAAGATATTGCCAAATTGAGTTATCAGTGGGAGCTAGTGACTCAATAAATTCTTTCCTTTTATTATTTTTGAAATTTTTTATTTTAATTTTAACCTCATTGTCGATATATTTGTAACTATCAAGCATTCTGGGGTCCCGAGTTTGCTGTCAAATTTTCCTGAAATATTTCCTATATTCCATTAGGTCAACAATATAATTGGGTAGTTTATGATAGAAATATTGGGGAGAGTGGATCTTAGCAGATTCCAGCGCTCTTTGGATGGTCTTATTGATGAGGTAACAGCAGCGTCTATGTCATCAGGAATGTTAATATCATTAAAGGGTGGGGGGAGTTGTTAACAAATGTAGTGAAGTACTGCCAGTTAGTATGATAAGGAGAAATGATAGAAGGGAGCACGGGGTTGCAGTTAATGTCAAGTTTAACAGGTAAGTGGTCAGAGGATAAATCATTAATAGTATAAATCTCATACGGATAGTGAATGTTGTTTAAAAGGGCAAAGTCAATGATGGATTGAGAGCCTGAAACACCAAGCCTGATGGTGTAAAGTGGGAAAGCAGTATCAACAGAGTTATCAATGAGTAGGAATTAATTTCTGTAACGTATCTGGTTACTGGACGGTTATTCTGGCAGTTCCAACGGGGGTGGTGAGCGTTAAAGTCACCAAAAAGTATAAGGGCCTGATCACATAGGAGTCCGTTGCGGAGCGTTAAAGTATTGAAATGTATTTACCCAATGAAAAACCTCCAAACGATTAGCAATGAAATTTTTAACGCCTATGATTGGTTTATTTTCGCCTCAACGTCATCTTTTCCTTAACGGTACGCAACGGACTGCTATGTGAACAGGCCCTAACTTTATGGTCAAGATTAAAAAGTTGAGAAAGTTCATTAGTTACGGGTCTACCATCGATATTTCTTATGTAAGTGGAAACAAGGGTGAGTGTAGTACTAGGGTTTATCCAAATTTTAACAATTGTGTTTTCAATAGCATGTAAGTTGATACTGGGGAGATGGTTATGTTTAATATTCCGTTTGACATCGATGGCCGTGCCACCGAAACGTTAGGGAGCGTTAGTATTAGGATCAAGGCGGGGATTGAAATACAGAACTGAGTATCCCGTCACCTGCAAAGCGACCCAGTTTCCTGCTTTACCGGCCGGATAATGCTCTCCCTTTCTCCAAAGAGAGGTAAAAGAGATAACTGTTCTTGGGTTCTTTGTTGAGATTTTTCAGCTTTGTTACCAGCCGTATGGTTGGAAACCATGTTTTTAGTTTCTTGCTTTTACTTAGTAGACTCTCTCTCCTATTGCGGAGTTGCTTCTGCCCTCCCCCACAAACAACCACTTTTTATCTGGCTCGCTTGGACCTGTCCGCGTCTTGGACCTGTCCACATCAGCCTTGCTAGCGCTATCCTGCGCTCATGGCTGATGGAGCTGTCATCAGCCAAAGTCCGTCGCTCTGTGCGAGCATCGATTTTTCTCCCGATGGAACCTGCCGCAGCCATCTTCATCTTGTCGCTGTTTTGTGGAGGAGTTAAGCTGGTTTGCATGCTGTTCAACACGAAAAGGCAAAGTGCCCAACAGAAGAAACATACTTCGATTATAACATCTTACGGTCGGAGGTAAAGCGGAGGTCTTTGATCCCGCGTATGGTACTCTGTGAACTTCATGACTTTGACAGTATATTTATACTCCAGTGGCAACGCTTATCGCTTACGCGCTTTGTTTATGTTTCTTACCGTATTCAATTCACTGTAGTCTAAATAATGAAAAGAGAAAAACATTGGCGACAAAATTTCGGAGCTTTTAGAATGGATCAAGTACTGGAATAACATTGATATAGGTGCTGAAAAAATAAACGTTATTCAAGTAAGTTTAATTTAAAGGGGATTTTTTTTGTATTGTATGACAGAACTGTTGAGAAGTTGAAAGTGATATAAATGATTTCTATGTTTTACGCTATTTTTTTGTGAGTGAAGCTAAATTTTACGTAAAACTATTAAATCGTTAGATACTGCATGTTCAGCTATGGTATAGTATTTTCAGCAAATTAGTAGATTTTTACTTTCTGGTCGCTGTTGGCGTGCTATCAAAATATACGCTCAGCGATTTCAAGAAATTGTTAAAAGTTGCCAATCTGATTTTTCTGATAATTTTATTTACAATTTTTATCCAAAATGTATAAATATATCATCATACAAGTCAGACATACCGTGTTTAGCAATTTTCCTGCTTATGAGTTTTACAGATGTTTTTTGAACTGTTAATAAATGCGGTGAACAGATCCTTATCCTGTGCCGTTCGGCAGGAAATTGTCAAACTCCCCCAAGTGGAGTTCTCATTCAGGAAAATAGTATTTCTTACTGTTTTGCCTGACAATCCTCACTTTGTATGAAAATTTAACAAGTAGCTACTAAACAACATAATATTTTAATGAAAAATTATTGAATACAGCATTTTTCCTAAATATTTCCTTAGTGTCCAAAATGTATCATCTATAAAGTAGGTGAAAATTTAAATTTCTAAAAAATATATCATAGGATAGTGTGGAAACAATAAATTCAAAATACAAGAATTTTATTTTCATAAAAAATCTTAAAAGCTATAATATAAACATGTAAATACTTCAAGATAGATACAAAAATTGTAAAAAAAAATGGAAAGTACATACAATTTGAATGTTTGTAGCAAGGTAATTGCAGCGTATATAGAAGAATGAAAAAAAATTATGACAATAGTATTACAGGTAAATTTTTGGAACAAAAACTAAAATTTAAAATATTTAAACTAAAGTCAAAGTCTAAAAATCAAGTTATAAAAGTAATAACTGAGATATGTATAACCAAGGGTAAGCTGTCATCTTCCTGATTGTATTCCTTGAAAAGAAAGAAAATAAAAATGTTATGAAAAGAATTCAAAAGATTTTTCATTAACTGAACTTATAATTTGTTATTTGAAGGTAATTTCCAATGTCACTGGCTAAAAACATCTAAATGATCATCATTCAGTTTTGATTAGTTAAAACTGGAAAAAACCAGATGATATTTCTGAGATATAATCACTTACCTTTGTTGATGTAAGTGTGAAGCTTAGCTGGATCAGGATTACAGAGTATTAAGCCAATAATAAAATCTTTATGGGGGAAATTCCATTTCCTGTGCCGAAAATTTGGTGACTTTTTGGGGGTCATAAATCTTTCAGTATGGACAGACGGATTGCAGATAAATCTCTTTGCTTCTGCCAATTTCGCAGTATTTTTTCAGTTAGACAGCACTTTAAGTACTTTTTAAACCATTACTTTTTCACACTAATGTGATTATTTAAATGAATTAGATTATTCTTATTGGGAAAATTTGTAATTTTTTTTGTAATTTTGAACTTTTAAACAAAGTTCATTACACTAATGTGATTATTTAAAAAAAGGGAAATTCTTTTTGTAGATATTTTCACTATAAGAAATTTTCTGTATTGCTTTATTTGGGTGATCTCCTTTTTTTATTTTTTAATGGCAGATGCAATTGAGACTATGGAAAATCCCTTACATAATTGTTTCTTCAAAACGTGGCTTTCTAGTAAGTTATAAAATTCTATTTTGTTTCTATATGTTTTGTTTTTAGGTATCCGACTACCTTTAAAATGTTGATTTTGATGAAAATTCTTTTTTTCTTAAAGACTGTAAATTTCTGTTTCTAAATCTGCCTTTATATTTTTTGTATGATCAATAGAAATGAAATGTGGGTGGTTTAAAGATCAGCAGATGCTATAAATTTTAATACCAGTTGCAAATTTTAATTATTTTTTTTCTGAAGAACTTACTTTCCATCAAAAATGTAAACTACTATTGTGGTAACTCAAAATTTGACCATGATATGTCTAAAATTTTCCACATTTTTCTTAATATTAGCAATGTAAAGAACTACAGATTTGGTTCTAGATATCTTATTTGTTGATTTATAGCTGCATTTATAGAAAAATCTCATGAGAAATTATTAAAATTTTACATGTAATTGCATATAATGAAATGTATTTTTTTAGATTTTGCAATATCGATAAGCTTTTAGTTAATTACGCTCAGCAGGTACTTATGTACGTATGAAAAAAGAAATTAATGTTATATATATAATCTTTTTTTAAGAGCTAGAGCTGTTTTTGTAAAAATTTGCTAAATTTTAACCCAATTTTGTAAGAAGTTGCATAGTCATGGTCTATTATTTCATCTTTTTCGTTTTTTGGTGTTGTTCCCCTTTGAAAAATAAAGCAGAAATTTATGCAAGTATGGTTTCTTTGAAAAAGTGCTCTGAAGGTAGTCAGATACTTTAAGCCTAAGTGACTCTGAAAAAAATGGTGTTGCTTACATAAGTTGCATTATTCTGAGTTTTCCACATTTGGCAGAAACTCAGAAACAATGACAAATAGCACTAAGTGGTACAAGATACGGAACTCTTCCCACATTTATCATATAGATTACAACGGAATTGTAGCAGAACGTAAATAAAGGAACCTCTTATATAATCACCACATTCGAAGCTATAAACAATTCAGCATTTTCCCCAGCATTCATGTGTTTGGTTGTGTTTAAATTTCATTCCATGCTTAAAATATATTAAAATTGTTAAAACATACAATCTTATCAAAGTTAACAAACAATTGTTTATGTCCTTAAATTTTTTAAAATTAGAATGAAATTGATATGCACTGTTAATTTCATGCGATACACAGAGATAGGACTATTTAAATAATTAAATTTTTCACATAAATTATGAATTGATACTAAATTTGTCTAATTTTTATAGCTTGGCACCATGTGCATTAGGGTGGACTGAAGCAGGGGGTTAAAAATCTTTTTTTCGAAATTCAAGATGGCTATATGTCCAAAAGTGGTCTACATTAGCGTTTATTCACCATGAAAATTTTCAGTCCGATTACACAATATTTTTCAGTGCTGCAATGGCTTTGAAAATTGGGAAAACCGTCCAAAAATACAAATATTTGAAACTTTAACATTCAGAGATAATATTTATAAAAAATAAAAAAAATGATATTAACATACATAAAATGAACAAAAAAATTAAATTATTTGAAAGTATTTAAAAAGTCCACTTTTTTTTTCAAATTTGGGCAGTCCTTACAAAGAAGAAATCAAGAGATCTCATAAGTCCATCTCTTGCTTCTGGACCAGAAGCTTATGTTACAAGTCTAACACACCTCTCAACCACTTGAGAATCATAAGGGAATCTAAAAATTTGATTTTTCTCAGGTCCATTTTCTATTATTTCTTTCAGATGGTTCTTGGTCAGGGATTTCTTTAGGGGTGGATTTGTGATAGTTTCTGCTTTCCATTGTATCATATCGGCGTAATCTTCGGCATCAAAATTAATCATTGGCTTTTTGAATTTTCTAAGAGGTTTTGAAGTTCATGACTTTGAAGTACGAACTTTCTGAATTAGTCTGACACAAAGTTCTCTAATGTGCCGTCTTTGGTCGCAGATCATACCAATCAAAATGTTTTCTGGATGCATTAAGTATCCATTAGTTTGTATAACTTTATCAACAATAATTTTTTTAATTAGATGTTAAGTATCGAGATCTTTTTATATTGTACAAATGAATAGACCCATCTTTATGCTTATTATCTATTTTGATGTCAAACTACATCGGAGCATAAACATTCATGATAAATGGTACCAAATTTTTAAAATTTTCCGATGGATTAACGGTTCCTATGTACAATCGCAGTAATCTATTTGCAGTTGTTACCCATCTAGAATGTGTTTATTACCGGGTTGCCTGGCGGCTAAACTGTCTGTGATAGTTGCTATACAATAAACTATATCATACAAGTATTTTTGATCTGAGCTTAGTTCTTTTGTGTCTATTTTTGGTAAATTTGCAGGTATTATTTTAAACACAGCAATTGCTAACTGTTCGCAAGATTTAATCATTTTCCCAATTTCACCAGAAAATTCTGAGGGTCCTGTTGTTTGTCCATCCAACTTCTGAAATAAATAGCGTAATGATAGCTCATTTAGACTCAGAAGGCATATGAACCATTGCAATGGATGTTCGATGCAAACATCAATGCGACGAATTACTCCATTGTGAATTCCAGTGTTAACAGCAGTACCATCATACCTTATGGGAATCAAATCACTAAGGTTTATGTTCTTTTGAAGATAAAGTATTATAGCTTTTGCAATTTCTTCAGCTGTTCCAAAAGATATACTCGGGTGACCAAGATATTTGGATTCAGGTTCGGATAAGAGTACAATATGTTATTCATTGACTGTCATTCTGTAAAATTTAGCACCTCTCTTCTTCTGCACAAGAGTTTTATCTTTCCGACCACCAAAATAAATAGCATTAACTAACCTCGCTTTCATCCACCACGTTATCCCTTATTTCTTGACGTTTGCATTTTTGTTCACATCTGACTTTATTGCAGTTGATAATAAGATTACTATTTTCTTCTGTTATTAAGCCTACATCTTTCAGCACAGAACTTGCTATTATAGCAGCTGACTGTTATAGAAGTCTTAAAAAAAAATTTTTATTGAAGATTTTATGTGACTTCTACATTTTAATATTTAAAAATTTGGAAATATCTACATTAACTTAATATATATGAAGGTTGCTTTTATTTATCTAATGCTCTCTGGTTGGAAGTTCCTGATCAGTTCCATATGGGCTTCAGTCTGAAGCATGCAGTTTATATAGCACCACAGGGGTCAGAGTATGTCTTAGCTAGTTGTTGACTCAAATTTAACCGCACACCGCTAAGGGCGACATCTGGGGGGGGATCGTACCCTCTCCCACCCTCTCTGACCTCAAAGAGTGACTTTCCAGTCTACGGATTTAACGTGCCCATATCCGGCCTAGACACAAAGGTATTTAATGGCGTGCGTTGGTATTCGATTCGAGCAATCTCAGCACTGAAAACCATCGTGCAAGGCCACCTAGAGCCCGCATATATGAAGGTAACAGAGTATAACAGTAAATTATTTTGCACTGGAAAATTCGACATCTGAGTTCTTCTTATTTATGCTTTTGATCTGTACCCTCTCCTACCCTCTGTGACCTCAAAGAGTGACTTTCCGATCTACGGATTTAACATGCCCATATCCGGCCTAGACACAAAGGTATGTAATGGCGTGCGTTGGTATTCGATTTAAGTAATCTCAGCACTGAAAACCATCGTGCTACCACAAGGCTACCTCGAGCCCGCATATATGAAGGTAACAGAGTATAACAGTAAATTATTTTGCACTGGAAAATTCGACATCTGAGTTCTAGTTATTCATGCTTTTGATCAGGCCAACTTTAGCCATAGCGGGGCTCAATTGCAGAAATTTTGGTGGGGTCCTCAAAAATTCTAATATACAGTACAATAATTCTAATATACAATTATTAATATATTTTATATAAAAAAAATAATTTTCTATGAAAAATTAATTTTCTTGTATTCTAAAGATTTCTTCTTAAGAAACATTTCAAGATTTACAAAATCTGTGTAAAACTGATATTTATGACAGCCTTGATATGATTTTTCAAAATTTTGTATTGTAAAAATTATACTTGGTCAGTTTAGAGCTAGAATATAACCCTTGCAGTCATTTTGATAGCTTTGCATTTCATGTTGAAGTTGCTTACTTATAATCTGTTTTTGTTTAGGCTTCAGTCTGAAGTTTGTGGTTTATATAGCACCGCAGGGTTCAGAGTCCGTTTTAGCTAGTTGCTGACTCAATTTTCACCGTGCACCGCTAGGGATGACATCTGGGGAAATCGTACCTTATCCCACGCTCTCTCACCTCACAGAGTGATTTTCTAGTCTACGAATTTAACATGCCCATATCCGGCCTAGATAAAGAGGTATTTAATGACGTGCGTCAGGATTTGATTCCAGCACTCTCAGCACTGAAAGCCATTGTGCTACCACAAGGCCACCTCGAGCCTGTATATATGAAGGTAACAGAGTATAACAGTAAATTACTTTGCACTGGAAAATTTGGCATGTGAGTTCTTGTTATTCATGCTTTTGATCAGGCCAACCTTAGCCATTGCGGGGTCCAATTGCAGAAATTTTAGTGGGGTCGTCCAAAATTCTAATATATAATTAATGACAAACATTTCATGTGAAGTATGAAAGACAAAAATTAGGAAGGTGGTCATATTTCCTTTTTTATGTATCTTTATAAGAAAAGAGAATTAAAAAGTAGTAAGTCTGCATATATTTTATTCACAAATAAAAATGTCAAATTTTGCTATTTTTTTTTTTAATGAGATCATTTAAAAATTGGCATAATTTTAATTTCCTAGTTTCTACGTGCTCTATAGACAGTATTGCAAGGCTGTTGCATCTCTCCTGTGATATTGTTCACCTCAGGTATGTTTTTATTGATTTTTATCAAGAAAAACTTCATTTTCCTAATTCTATAGTTACATGAATGGTTAAAAATATCTTTAATGATATATATATGCATTAGAAAAGCTAGTGGCTGTTATTTGTAGCAATTGTAGATTTTTTATAGGGTTCCCAAAACAGTTGGTTTTAAGACTTCTATTTCTTCAACCAGAATATAGCTATCTATGTCCACATCTTTTATAGGCATTATTTGGTCATTATTCCAAATTATTTTTACATCTGACAAAACAATTTCTAGTTACTGATGCATATTTCCGATGTTTGTTTTGTGGAATTGTCTGGAATAAACTTCTGTAGCCTTTCTAGGTTTGTGTGGTATTTATTAAAAAAAATACACCTCAAACATCTCTTTCCAGTTATTTATTGGTTCATCCACATACTCGTAATTGAATATCTTTTTTTCATTTTTGTAAATGTGTTTCCCTAAATTTTGGAGTGACTACTAAATAAGTCACAATCTCTTTGGCTCCAACTGACACCTGTTCGAAACTTGTCTGGCTATCTTTTATCAGGCATTCTAGAAGATTTGTAAATGATCACAGTACTTACTTTCAAACATATTTAAAATATTTCTTTGTGTTAGGCTCTGTGTTAGCACAGGGCCCAGTTGCTTCTAATCAGAGTCCAGTCAGATCAAAGGAGTCCTGCCTTTGATAATAAATTCTTTACATATTTGCTTTACTTTTATGCATAGTATTCCTAAGTCTGTCTTTTGATTATTCATATCATTTTAATTTTGTGATGGATTGTGGTGAGTTTGGTATCACAGACTTCTTAAACTTTTATAAAGAGAACACTGACTAGTAACCAGAATCTGTTGTCTTAATTTAGACCTGTAAATCTTCTCAGCAGAAAAATTGTGGATATTTTGTATTTTTCACATTGCATGTTATCTCATCAAATCATCTTTTGGTAAGTGAAGTTTCAGTTGGTATTTAGCTTTTTTAAACCATTCAACTATTTAAAAGAGTTTTTCAGAAACTTTCAAAATTTTGCAGGCCTCTCTTCTCAAGAGATTCTCTATGGTAGATCTTCTATTTCAGTTTCTAGTTTTAATTGTTCTTTATTTGCTACAAGAGTAAGCAATAACTTTTTAGCCTGAAAAAACTTTATGACCTAGTCACTACATTTCTTTTTAGTGTAAATACAAGGATTTTTGATTCACCAAGTCCGTTTGAAAATATGTCTTAAATACAATATTCGTACTTTTGTAATCAGATTGCACTCCAAAATGCCAATTTTTGCATGTTTCTCCCTTCAATTCTTCAGTTTGTTCTGTACAGAAGCTATATACTGCAGGTATGCAAGTACTTTATATGCATAGCAGTGAAAATGCTGGGCTCAGGGAAAGCATCCAATTATTTTATGTTTTTAGTCGATTTCTATTTTTTTAGATTTTTGTGAATATTGTAAATCTTTCTTCGTTTCTCACTAATATGTGAGAATTATTTCTTGCTTTAGATCTGTAGGAATAAATATAGATGACAGGAGGCAGTGGTGGCTCTGCAGTCTGAGAGGCCCTAGACAAACATTTTTGAGACCTTAAATAATCTTGTGTGAAATAAGCCAGGTTTTCAGTTAAAGGCAATTGTCATATTAGTATGTTTTTAACATAACAAGAGATTTGTTGTAATATTTCCTAGACAAATATTTAAAAAATAATAACAATATTAATATTTCAAACATAAAAATTCTGTATTATTTACTGGAACGCAATAAGGAATCTACTACTCATCAAGAAAGAAAATTTTTGACTGAATGCTAAAATGTTATAACTGAACTGAAATGTTAAAATGGTATTAAGGGGATTAAAATAGAACATGAGAAATGAATTGTCACTAATATTTGGGCAATGTCATTGATATTATAGGACACTAATAAAAATATACCTGTGACTAAAAATATTCAAGAATGATACATACAATAGATAATGATTATACAATAGAATAATTATTCTAGTATAAATTAATTTTTATGAAAAAAAAATTATAATACTTTTATAACTTAACGGTATAGATAACTGAGGAATTTACTTGGAATTTAGAAAACAACTTTTCTACTTTTAGCAGCCCTTAAATCATTAATGATTGTGGAAAAGTTGAATTTTGAAGCAATGTATCATTTAATTGACAAAATTACAAGTAAAGACAACCTTTTTTGATACATGGTGAATCTCAAATTCGTCTTGATTAACTTTTAACTTTGAGAACAATCTTTCAGCACTAGCTACAGATACTGGAATAATCAAAATAGTTATCATAACCACATAGATGTTTGTATAAACATGGTTAATACTGTTCTCAATCATGTACTTTAGAACATCACTAACTTTTGAGTCTTCAGGTATAGTTCATCAAGGTATCCGACCACGTTCAAAACTAAAATCTTTAAATTGGGTTTTATATAAAAAATTTTGCAGTTAAACTGATAGCAGGTTTTAAAACGTTGAAAAATATCAAAATTTGGAAGAAAAAAAAAATTTTTTTTTGGTGAAATCTTGGAAAAATTGAAAAAAAATTAATTTTTTTTTACCTTTACAATAACGCTCATAATTCAAAGGATATGTGAAATATATCATAATTTCTTGTATAAATGTAGAGATATATTGATTACGCATGCAATGAAGCAAAATAATGATGTTTCTCTTAAGTATAACTGAGTATCAGCCAATCGAGCAATTTAATACAAAAAAAAGTGAAATTTCGGATAAAATATGCCAATAATTTATCTCTAGGTAAGATATTGTAAAGATTTTGGTTCATTGCATCCATAACATCATAACAAACATACATATAAAATTTCATCAAATTCTGACCATTATTATAGTAGTTATCATTGTTGTACTATAACAATATACCAAAAATTCTTTTCTAGAAAAATTATTTTCTAGAAATTCAATTTGAAGTTTTAACTACAAAAAATTACAACCTTAAAAACTCAGCAGTTGCCTAAAATTTACCAGCTTTGTAGCATACACCTTCTTTGAGCTCAGTAATAGTGTACTTTATTTTCTGACTGCTCTATTGTTTTTATTTTGCATTTTTGCAAAGTGTGAAGAGCTTCTCACTGAAATCGTTAAGACGAACACTGTCTAACATTTCATAATATTTTATCGTAAAGTATCCTGGATTGATATTTAATGCATTGAAAACTGCCAATAGTCCTATCATTAAACTGTATTACAGCAATATTTCCACCCAAATGCAATGTTTCCAGTGATACATGTAGCTTTGGGGACTATCTACCACAGAATACCATTGAAACATTCGTTTGCGTTTTGGGTCTTTCCATGCAAACATTTCATTAATAATTCTTTGTCACACAATTCCATATAGACAGGTTTTACAATATTTAATATGTTCTGTGGTAAACCAGGTGATATTTCTTTAATAGTAATCCCTGATGCTATAGCACGTTGAGTTTTGCACCAACTTGTTGGTCCTTGAGGACACTGGCCATGCATAGGATGGGAGGCATTTGAAGAGCAAAGAAATAAGACAGATATCACAGCTTGTTGCATTTGATTTAGCTCTCCAACATTACTGCGTATGGCAATTCCATAATAATTTTGAAGCTTATCTATAAATTTGTCTGTGAGTTTACCTTTTCCACCTAGTCCAGGTGGACAACTTTTTAACTTGCGAAGGCGGCTCCCGACTCTTTTCTGTATGTGCCCAATGCATTCAAGTTTTTTTTTTCCTTCCCTTTGTTTTCATAAACTTTTTAACAGTTAAAAAACTTTTAGAGTCGCCATCACCATAGTATTCAGCATATTGATTGAAGGTTATATGCTGCGATAGATCTCTCAAATAACATAAGCATTATAACATAAAGTAAGTTTAATAATACTGTAAATAAAAGTATTATATATGAATTAAACGATGAAATATTACCAAAAATACAATGAAAACTAGCATGCAAGCAGCGATCAAAAGTAAACATTCGTAAACAGTTTCAACAAAGTTACCACACAAAAAACCCTCAAACATTATAAATAATTCCATGCCAGATGTATTTTGTGATTTGATATACATTCAGAAATATGTCCAAGAGATTTTTTTTAATGAAATTAAGAGGAATAATAGCTGTTTACTATTTTTTTCTTTTTAAAACTACCAACTTCCGGTTATTTAAATGTGCACTTCCGGTTTAACAGCTGTATCTCAGTTTCTAATGACTCTAGAAACAAACTGTAAACCATTTTTGAAAGCTAAAAGTTGTATCTTTAATATGAGACAATAAAAAAAAAAATTTGAAATTTTTTTCGAAAATGATGATTTGAACGTGGTCGGATACAACATCTTCAGTTCTTGGTAATATTCTGCTAGTATATCAGAGTACAATTTTCCCTGACTTGGCACAGTGAGAACATTCTGAAGTTGCCGGCATCTATGGAGAATTTCTTTATTAGGTTATTCCTTTAACTGATTTATGCCATGAATAAACCCATAATTTTGTTCATAGTACTTCAGCTCTGAAGACCTTGAAGTACAACCCTGGGAAATAATGTCAATAATCATCAAAAAACACGGTGTATAAAAATCATGATTTTTTTTTACAAGAAATGAAAAAAATCTGATATTTTTAATTTAAATCAGATTTTAAAAAATTTTGATTACAATTTTTTTAAATTTCAATTTTATGTGATATAAAGTATTATATATACCATAGATTTAAAATTATTTCTAACTAAAAATCAAAAAAAGTCAATATTTTGTTTTATTTCGTTATCTACAATTATCAAAATATTTTAAAATTATTTAGTTTCAATCAAGATACAGTAAGTGTACTATCACAGTGACATGATTGATAAGTAAAGTAGACCAATGTTGTGTTGCTACATCCAGTTTTTAAGTCAATTGGGCTCGTATCGTGAATTTATTTTGGTTAGTACAATGTATTTATTCTTCTTAGGATTTATTTGGGTGCGTTGTGTTTATTATTTATTTTCTTGATTATGAAAATTAACATCAACCACTTTCAATTTAGACAGACTAAAAAGTTTAACATAAGAAACTTAGTTTATTTACATACTTAATATTTACATGTAACAAAAGAATCTTTCATTTTCCGAAATCAATGCACAATAATATTTATATCTTTCACAAATTATTTATTTTATAATTACTTTGCCAAGGTTAGGGAGCATCCCGAGCGCAACGACAAATAAACTTTACTATTAGTTCTTCACTAAAAACCTTTTCACTAAAAAACTCCTTGCTCACGAAAAACTAAATTCACTTAGCCTAAAGTGGAACTGAACAAGTCAAATCTGAGATTTAACACTCACCCAAATTTGCTTCACATCAATTCTCGTGGCTATCTTGGCCTTCTCGCTTGGGTCAGGGATCACGTTGCTATGCCGGGCAGGGGGCTAACTCTATTCCTTTCACGGTGGATAACCACTTTCTCTCAGTCGATAATTGTAGCCGGGCTTTCCTTGGCGCGTACCTTCACTATGTTTGCACTGGCGCTGGGTATCTCTTCACATCGTGAAACGGGATGCTGGGCTCTTCTCGTCGTGTAACTTCTTGGCTGTAGCACGGGAGCTGAGTCTCTTGGTCTCGGCTGGAATCTGAGTGCGGACCTCTCTATTTCACTTGGTCAACGCAGTCTCGCAGTTGCCACAACAGGTTTATATGGAACCCTCAAGTCCACTTAAAGTTTAACTTTTTAAGTCGTGCTGGAGATGGGGACCTACAGCCTCCCCGATCCAGACTCCCTCTCTCTCTTTTTTTTTCAAACTCTTCTATATATTATTTTAATCCCCTTTCATACTTATGACTCCACCTTCTCATAAACTTCAATCAGCCAATCCAGACACCGTAAACTTTTCATTTGCTGTACTCCCTCTCTCACCTTCTCATTGGCTTCTTAACTCAAAACATTACGCCCTCACTGCCTGCCCTTGCGACCACCCAAGGTTTTCAAAAAGGCCACTTTCCAAACCATACTGCCATAAATCTAACAGAAAAGGCTTTTGTAACATAACGTCATCGTTTGGTTCCGTCACCTTATCTGTGTCTCCATCTCAGACCTTCCCATCTTCAAAACTCATAAAACTGTCTTGCAACAGGCTACGTCCTAAATTACTCCACTCAACTCTATAATTATCTGTCGGTGTTAAATTTTATTCCGACTTTTATCGCAAACATGTAATAAAGCCAGCTTTTTATTTAAAAGCGCTTTACTACAACCAATACACAAAATAGAGAATTTTCCAACAAGGAAATGAGTTATACAGGGAATAGAAATGTTGAATTATATGAATGAGATGTAAGGTATACATAAAACTCTCCTTCTTTTCCTGTTTATATTTAAATTGAATACCTTAGGAAAATATACAAAAAATGTTCACAATAATGCATAAAATAATTTTTTGATTAAAATCAATGATTTTAAAAAATCCTTCGATTTAAATCATTATTTTAATCACTGATTTTATTCATTTGATTAAAATCATTTACACCCTGTTTAACACTAAGCTGTTTTGAACATGTCTTCTGGATTTTCACTCCTGTCACTGGTATTTCATACTGATAAAAATGTTTTATTTCTTCCTCCTCTAGATTTCCTTAAATTCTTTTAAAATATTAAGTTCTTTAGCAATTTCATTTGTTGTGATCATTGCTGACACCATCCCACTGTTTCTGTACTCTGCTATGATAAACTGTTCAAAGTGTTTTAGAGCTGAAAGCAGCTCCACGTCTCCTCTTTGCCATAGCTTACTTATAAAGTTAATTTTACCAATATATCATATCATCCGACTACTAAAACATTGAAATCATATAATGAAATTTAATTCATTAGCGTTTAAAAGCTTTTCTTTCACTCTTGGGTGTCATGTAAACTCATAACAAACATATGCATGTAAATATATACTTCCGTTTGTTTCAACCATGCAAGGTCCTAGGTGCTGCCTATTTTGCCTCTATGTAGAGTCGCTACTGACAGGTGGCTTCCAAGACGTTAAAAATGAATGAAAAACAATTTAAAAAATCATTTCTCGGGAAATTACATAATTCCAAATTATGTCTAATTCCTCCTTGAAAATCTAACATATCCTGAGCATTCAATTACAAATAGTCAAAATGTGTTATTAGTCCAGTCAATTTGTGCTCAAAAGGGGCCCTCGAGGGAAAATTTTGGGGTAGTTTTGATTTCTTCTATTTTATATGTTTTTTGGGGTGCTGAATCCGAATCTGAGGTTTGTTAACAAAATTTCGTGACGCAACATTGAAAAAAATGCAAAAAAATGTGAAAATTTTCATTTTTAGGTGGTTTTTTGCTTATAACTCGGAAACTATCAACTTTTCGTATATAACCCCATTTATTAAAATTAAAGTACATAAAATTTCCTACAAATTTCACTATTTAGGTTTTTTTCTCCGACGGACCGTTTGGGCTCAAGCGCTATTTGAAAATTGGAGTATTTCGGCTGGCTCCGCAAAAACCCACTTTTTACACTCCAAAACTTATCATTAAAGGTTGTCATTTAATTCCTCATTCCAATACAATGTAGGATTTTCAAAATCACATTGTATTTAAATTCTGTGCAAATATAATTCCGTCTTGTACGTCTTTTCATGTTATTTATTCTCGGCGAGCCTCACCAAATGATTTTATAACTGACCCGTTTGGTTTAAAAGCCCTCTTTCCTTCCATTCGATTCCTTCACAGACGATTCAAGGCCAACTACGTCACCGTGTACATGCGTACCCAATCAACACCCCCTATATCCGATATAGGGGTGTTGACCCAGTCTCAAGTCCCTTCATATTGTTCACGAGGTTTCCTCCCCTCCACCCTCCAAAAAAAAACAAAAATAAAAACACCGGCCATCCGATTCCTACCAGTGGCAGTGCGAAGGAAGTAGTTCAGTGTTATGGTGCATATACATTGGTACAGAGTTCTCTGCCTGCAGATCCCCGACTCCTGTCATCACATTAGTCACGGTAACATTAGACACGGTATTTAGAACCACCCCCATTCCAATGAACACGTGTCTTCCAGATATTCCCCCATTTAGAACCCCCCCATTGAAGCCCACAAGGTCCCTCGTGTTTCTTGATCTAGTGTCCCCCGCCCCCACTGTCACCATTTGACCCCCGGGACCTCGGGTTCTCCTTTGATGCTATGCATCGGACCGCCAGAGGAGGAGATCCACGCATATACAGAGTACAGAGAGGAACATAAATCACTGACAGATGCAGATAACTCTGTACCAATCTGTATGCGCTATTAGAATCCAACGACAACAGGATTCAAAAGTTATATTTACGCGTAGTGTTAAAAATGGCTTCAAATGTGTGTTTTATTTGTGATGAAGTGCTGGATAATAACGTAGAGAAGGTGATAACGGTGTGGCAAAGAGGTTTGAAAAGGTTTATCGAGTCAAGAAAGAAGAGGAAGGATGGTGAGCATGTTCAGCTACGTGAAAAATCTGCAGTTGATGTTCATGAGCGATGTCGTACAAACTACATTAATAAAAGAATGATTGCAGCTCATTTGAAGAAGGCAGAACAGGGTAGAGAGCAAGTCAAAAGACGTTCTACTGAAGCGCATTTCAATTTCAAAACTCATTGTTTTATGTGTGGCCTCGTCATAACACCTGACTTTATAGAACAACAAAGAAAAAAGAAAACCAATCGTAATATTGTGTATCAGGTTCGAATTTTGAAAGTCAAGGAAACTATCATAAAAAGGGCAGAAGAACGTGGTGATGAGTATGGACAATCCATAATCAAACGCCTTTTGCCTGTCTCAGACTTGATGGTTTCTGATTGTCAGTATCATAGTTTATGCATGAGAAAATTGTACAATTGCCTAAAAATTCAAGAGAAGAGAAAAAGGGGTCCATTCGCCAATCATGTTGAAGCAGCAATGGAATATGTCTACACTTATCTTGAGAATAGTGATGGAGAATGTCAGTTTACGCTAGACGAGTTGGTGGACCAAATCAAGGGTGATTATCGTCCTGACATAAAGACAGTTAAAGCTCATCTACTCAAAAAATATGGAAGCGATATAATAATGACCTTTTCTCCAAACAAGAAGCTGGTAGTGTGTTTCAAAAACACAGGGTATAAAATTTTAAATGATGCTTGGTACCAGCAGGCGTTAAAAAATGAACAAGAGGAAAAACTCCGGATTATTAAGACGGCTGCTGCAATTGTTGTTGAGGGTATCCGGAGCCAGGTTTATGAGACCGCACAGTACCCCTCACCTGATAAATTTTTGGAAGGAAATGAGGAACTCGTTCCTGAAAGTCTTCGTACATTTATGGAAACAGTTGTACTAAACAAAAAACGTGGGGACCATGATATGTGGAAGAAGAAGAACACAGCACTGGCTCATAGTCTTGTAGCAGCAGTGAGGCCCATATCATTCATTTCACCAGTCCTCGTAGGGTTGGCAGTGTTTCTGTACAAGAAGTACGGCTCAAGGAAATTAGTCGATGTGGTTTCCTCATTGGGATTTTGTTCGACTTACACAGAGGCTTTCCACCGGGAAGCATCAGCTGTCAGCAGAGATCCGCTGAAAGTTAACCAGCCATGCTTTTCACAGCAGGTGTACGACAATGCTGATTTTAATGTACATACAATCGACGGATACAGCACCTTTCACGTCATGGGTACAGACTGAAGAAATACGCTTAGATGACGTGGAAGGTATGTCTAATCTCACAATCTATTTCGTAATCACTCATCTCTCCTTAAGATATGATCACAAGTTGTTGTTTTCTCACCACCTCTTTCATTTTCCAGATGAACAAGCCCCGACTCTGACGACAGAACAACCCGAACCTGTGCCAGGACTCGCCGCCTTCGAAGAACCTCAGCCAGGACCCTCTAAACGACAACGGCTCATATAATAATGTAATATATGATCATATGTATTGTAATACAATATAATAAAATGTAATAATTTTTCAAGATTTTTTCTTTGGAATTTCAACTTTTTTGTAACAATTACAACTAATTTGTACAATTTCGGACTTCTTTAAATAACTTGAACATTATTTTATTTTTGAAAAAATTACCTGTACCTCTACATATACGATCTAAATAAGGTATGTGCAGAGAACTGGGAGGAATTCACTAATTGACAGCTATTAATAATAAATTAGAATTTTGGAGTGGAAAAAGTGGGTTTTTGAGGAGACAGCCGAAATACGCCTATTTTCAAATAGCGCTTGAGCCCAAACGGTCCGTCGGATAAAAAAACCTAAATGGTGAAATTTGTAGGAAATTTTATGTACTTTAATTTTGATAAATGGGGTTAAATGCGAAAAGTTGATAGTTTCCGAGTTATAAGCAAAAAACCGCCAAAAAATGAAAATTTTTACCTTTTTTTGCATTTTCTTCGATGTTGCGTCACGAAATTTTGTTAACAAACCTCAGATTCGGATTCAGCACCCCAAAAACCATATAAAATGGAAGTAATCAAAACTACCCCAAAACTTTCCTTCGAAAAACACAATTTGACTGGACCATATTTGTATTCATAGGTATATATGCAGTTGTGTTCACAAGGTAATGCAAATTTATGTTTGCATATTGAGGGTGTGATGTAGCATTTTCTTGCACCTCATTTTACCTGTTTTATATTTCTTGATCTTCTTTTAAGTGATTATTTTGTTGAAAAACCTGAAAGTGGCTCTGAATTGTGTCAAAATCTTTTAAAGAAAACATCAAGTATATAGAGAAAGTAAATGAAAGTTGAATAAAATTGCTTTAAAATATTTGATATAATGTATGAACGAGTATATCTATATATGTGCTGGCATAGTTATAGATGACAAAGCACCACCTGCTTCTCTGGCACCTGTTTTTAAAGTAGGCTTGTGCTTAATTTCTCATAATTTGTCTTCCAGTGAGGCAGATAATAATCAGCCTCTTGTACCCTCTAATCCAATCACAAATGTTATTGATTGTAACACTCTACCTCAAGAAATGGGTAGGTATGTTCTAAAAGTTCAAAAGACTCCTAATCGAAACCCTTCACCTCAGATATCTTTAGGATTTTTTTGGATTCTGGTATAAGGTCAACAATCCATTATTGTTAACTGCCCTGTATCTGTCTGTAAATATTTTATACTCCAATGAGATTTATATATAAGAATTTTTCTGTACAATTTATTTTGAAAGTAACAACTCATTTAAGAGGCAATATCTTTTTCATTTTGTCACATTTGCTCATAATAAAGATAATTTTACTTTAATCACTCTTTAAGTGTTCAAAATAAAGAAAAATTGTTTTTTCATATCCCAGGAAAGGAAAAATAGTTTATGGGAAGTAATTTATAAAAAGACCATAACCATGTTTGTGTATGAACTATACAGTTTAAATTTCATCGTGTAGGGAATTTTTATATAAAAGATTTAGTTATCCCTAAAAAATTTGTGTATTACTGTTTTATATTCTATGTATTTATGTTTCTTTAATCACTCTTTTGTTAACTATGGTATTAAAATTTTGCAGTTTCTGTCAGTGCATACATTTATGAATGGAAAATGAAATATTTCATACTCTATCATAAAAAGGACTAAAATTGACTATTGCTTTTTTTTTATCTGATTGTTTATGAGGAGGATGGTGTGATTTTCTCTAACCAAGAAGTGTTTTAATCGGTATAGCTTATTCTTCATCTGATTTCCTGTAGCACTGAATTGTATTGTAGAGTTCTGACCTAAATATTTCCACTCTGTGAGGCTATCTTGAAATCATTTGACTTGATACACAAAATGAAAAATGTTATGAGATTACCTTATCCTGCAAGAACAAAATAGTTTTCCAATATTCTCTGAATCACACAATCGTTTTATTCATTTTATTATCCAGTATAAAGGTTATTCAAGATAATCAATGTAATTCCAATTATTCTTAATTTTTAATTTTAACTCATAGCTTTTCTAGATTTATAGTAAAACTATTTTATTGTTATCAACAATAAGGTTGAAGAGTATTTAAAAGATAATACTATAAGTCAATTCACATTTTTGGTCCCAGTGTACATTTTTATAGGTATGGATAATTTTTATAATACACTTTTATAGAAATAGATAATTTATTTCTTCTACATTTATTATGTAGGAGCCCCCCTTTGTGCTCACATAGCTCGCTTAGTGGATGTATGCAAATCAGAATTGTAAAAATATTTACAAGTTCTAATCACCCAATCTTGAAGAATATCATAAATACGTAGCATTACTCTTTAGTCATAGACTTTGTTAAGGGCTCTTTGGCCCAATATCCACTATAACTACAATAGAAAATAAAGACATTTTATCCATGGAAATGCATAAAGGAGCATTTATAAGAATAAACTTTAATTTATAAGCTTACGTAAACATTAAATATCCATCCCGCAATATAGAGAAAGTTTTAAAAATTAATGACAAGTGAGAAAGACGTGCCGAAATCAGGATATATAAAATTGTTTGGAAAATTTTGTAGTAGGGTAAGTGAGGATGCAGGCTTGCAATCCTAAAAAGTATAACTTAAAAAAAAAATCAAGTGTACTTTGTAGGAAAATTCTTGCTCTACTGTTTTGTTTAGTTTTTATTTACAGAAAAAAAATATTGTAAAATGGAATATTTTTAGGCCTACCAAACCCTTGCATTTTAACTAAGGTAACCAAGTTCGAGTACTAGCCCCCCCAAAATAAAAAAATCATAACTAATTAACCATACCGCATATAGTTATTTTGAAAATATCCACTTATTCATTAAGAAATGAAGGATACAGATAAAATATATAAAAGCCATTTTTTTCTGTATTACTTCAATACTGCAGGGTTTTCACTTGCACCATAAAAATATTCTGTCGGGGCAAGTGAAAACAGTGAAATTTACCAGAGAGAGAAAGAAAAATAAAAGAAAATCAACTAGTTTTGTGTGGCCTGTTCTTGATGATTGCTCTAATGTACCAGATGACGACTTTTTAGTATTCCTGGAAAGCGTGGTAAACTAAATTTTTCCGTGTCCTTTTGGTCCTCCAATATTCAGTAAGGCCTAGGCAAAGGGAAAAAAACTTCATCTAGTATAGAACATGTAAATAAACTGCAAATTTCAGTAGTAAGCTGGTGGAAAAGATTTTTTTTTTGTTTTGAACTTTTAACAGAAGTTTTCATTTGTTACAATATTCAAATAACTAAAGGAAAAACATTCAAGTAGGATAGAAGACGTAAATGAATAGTAAATTGAACTAATTGGGTAGAGAAAAAGATTTTTTTTTGTTTTGAACTTTTTACGTACATTTGTTACTCTAAAACAAATGTATACAAATATACTTATTTGGTGCAACTATGATTTACTGGGACTTGCGTTTTCACTTACCCCAAGTGTGGGGGCAAGTGAGAACTCAAAGCACAAAAACTTTATATATTTACGAGAAAAAGTTGTGAATAGATTAAAAAAAAATAAAACTATATATGGAGAACATAACCAAAAGTATGTATGCAAATTTTCATACAACTTGTTAAAAACTTATTTAGATTCAAAGTGGAACTATATGATTTTGCGTTTTCGCTTACCCCACTTCACCCTCATACAAAAATTCGAAAACATAATTTATTAGAAAAATTGAACTTTCGTTAAAAACCTTACATAAAATTAAACACACACCCCATCCCCCCAAAAAAATAATAAATTAAAAAAATTGATAATATAAAATGAAAAATATGAGCAAATTATAATATGCCTATATTTTTTAAATATAGAAACATTTTTAAAAACCCAATTTTTTGAAAAATTTCTTTGATTAATTGCGCCTTAAATTAGCAGTAATCACCGAGCACTCCCACTTGAAAACTTTTTTTATTCTGAAATCAAAAATTACAATGGGAAAAGATCTTTGAAATGCACAAATAAAGCGGTAAAACAATTATTATCAATTCATTAATCATTCATTACGAAGCGGTAAAGACGACATTTCAGTACGAAAAAATACCGTGCATAAACAAACACCCTCCCGCACGTCATAAACCGAGCGCGTACGACCTTAAAATCGGAGGTTACGGCGATGAAATTTTTTATTGCCACACTTCACGCATCGGTACGAGTATCGTGCTTTAGCCAAAATTTTTATTAGAAATATATGTGATGTAATTATTTTTGTACTGAAATGTATAAATGTAATTTTTTTTCTCCTTTTACGGCTATGAAATTGTTTCTTTACTATCATACCGAGTTGCGTCAAATCAGTATGTGACTGGTTCAGATTCAAGTCACACCCCATATTCATTCGGCATATTTTATTTACAACACGGAGAGTCGAGAAAAAAAAATTACAAAAATAAATTGCTTCAGAACTAACGGGGGTAAAACTTTTTTAACCAGTTCTCAGTTAATATTTTTGTGAAAATTTAATATTGTTATCTCAAGTAATTTTTAAGGAGCATCGCATCGTAACCGTGTGGATTTATTTTGTTTAGAATTTTCATTACGTGTTTATAATCTCGTAATACAATATTTTAAAGGGCTTGTGGCGGCCCTGTGGTACAGCGCGCTGGTTTTCGGTGCTGAGGGTGCTCAGATCGAATCCCGGCGTTGCGCCACGAAAAATACCTCCGTTCGTGTTGTCCCTTCATAGGGGGTAATTCTGTAGCTCTATATGATGCCCCCATAAGAAAATGGACAGTAAAAACTGCGGCGTAGTGAGTGCGAATGTTTGATTACAAGTGCCTCCGCATTGGTTATAAAAACAATATTTTAATGGTGTTGGTCTGGAGAAGACCTTATCAGCCGTGAATTCCTGACGTATATCTCACAGACTACAATAGGTCCACAGATAACTGTTTTGAAATGTTTGATTAACATTATCTAAAAAATCGCATATAAGCACTATTTTACAGTAAAATGAACAGAAAGAGATTTAAAGAATTTAAACTACTGTCAATTCTAATGTACAGGGTGGTTGTTATTAAAGTTCCAGTTTGAAATGGTCATAAAAGGAAAACTACTGGACCAGGCCCTGATTTTCCATTAGGCCCGGTAGGCCCAGGCCTAGGGGCCCCCAAATGTTGCCTCCCCTCCAAAAAAAAATTTTTACAGGGAAAAAAGTAAATTTCCAATTCATTTTTTAAAATCTTTTTTAATAGCAAATTTAAAAAAAAAATATCCTTTCAAATTTGATTGATTGGTTCATCATATGTATGTTATAGTGTATATAAGTGATTAATAAGTTTTTCTGGTTGCATTGTATTGATGTTTCAATGATGAAGTTAATATATTGTATTTCTTTTTGATATTTGATTATGTTTTAGGCTTCTACGCTTCAAATAGCCAATTCTTGGTAAAATGGTACTTTCACTATGGTTCATGATTATTTTGTTTTGTGTGTCATTTTTCGAAATTTTACGCCCACATCTGTGTTAGGGGGCCCCAATCCCGAGTTGTGCCTATAATCAAGAATTTTCTAAATCGGGCCCTGTACTGGACCAAATGTTATCAAACTTGGTAATAGTTTAAAGGAGGTCATGGAAATTTCTTTTCCGTCAAAAAAAAGTTCAAAACTCACCATCTGGGGGGAAATGGCACTGTATGCAATATTGTTCATCGAAATAAGGGTCGGTATCTAACTTAACCTTTTTTTTCACGGGTTTAACATTTTGTATACCCTTAAGAAATATTGATCTAAGCAAACTTACCATTTAAAGTGTGCGCATTCCGTTTCTTACAGATCGCTAATTTGTTAATTTTGAAGCCTGAATTTGGCCTTAAGATATGAAGGTATCGGTTTAATACGTTTTTAATCGTATCGAAAACGAAACTTTGTGGGGTTATGCAAAACCGCAATTGCTTGTAATTGGCTTACAGCAGGAAGAAGCAAATGATTTATGCAGATGCGCTTTACACGTCAATTGATTTTCCAGATAAAAGTGAGCCTGTTTGTCAGAGTTCTCATTGTTACGAATCGACAATGTCTCTAACCATGCAAGATCGTGCTTTTCTCGTTAAATGTTATTATGAATGCGATAGCAATAGACGGCGTGCTTTGCAAAGGTATCGTTCAGTAAGAGGAATACGCCGAGGGCCAATGACACCGCAGGATTTGAGGAAAATGGTGCAAAGTTTGAAGCCACGGGTTTGTTATCTGTTGCACCTGGGAGGGGAAGGTAACCTGCTACTGTGGGAACCGAGGAGGCTGTTGCGTTAGCAGTGGAGGAAGCAACAATGGAAAGCACACACGGTACGTGCAGCTTACGTGCTGTCGCACATTGAATGGACGTACCATGGAGTACGGTGTACAAATTTGTCCGTAATGTGCTTTAGTTCAACCCATACAAAATCAAACATGTTCAAGAACTTAAACGTAACGATCCTGCTGTAAAAGAATCTTTCGCTTTTGAATTCTTTGCACGGATGGAAATGGACGAACATTGGCCATGGAACTGTTTGTGGACAGATGAGGCCCATTTTTACCTAAATGGCGATGTAAACACCCATAACTGCAGGATTTGGGCCAAACAAACCCCTCATGTTATCTACCCAGTTCTATTGCATTCTCCTAAAGTCAACGTTTGGTGTGGTATGACAGCTAGTTTCATAATTGGACCATTTTTCTTTGAAGAGCAGTCAACAGCAGGACCTGTTACATGCACTGTGACTGCAGCTTGCTTAGAGTCAATGTTAAGATATTTCGTGACACCTGAACTCCAGCAACGTGGCATTTTAGCCACCACGATTTTTATGTAGGACAGGGCTCCACCGCACATTGGTACATGTTTCACACTGTTACTTAAGTAACATTTCACGAATGGGCGGATTATAGGCCGAAACATCCTCACAAAATGGCCATCCCGGTCACCAGTCCTCAACCCCTGTGACTTCTGGCTATGGGGTTATCTCAAAAGCACTGTTTATGGTGATAATCTAAAGAATTTGGCGGAATTGAAAGATGCGATGCACTGACATGTCCGTAACATACCTCCTGATATGCTAAGAGGTTCTGTTGAGAATGCAATCATGCGATTTAACTTGCTTTCGCAAAATGGTGGACGCCACATTGAACATGCTTTGTAACACGTTTTAGAAACGATTAAACTGATTTTAAACCGATGTCTTCATGTCCTATTTCGTTTAACAATATTGTATACAGCGCCATTTCCCCCCTCGTGGTGAGCTTTTGAACTTTTTTTGGCGGAAAAGAAATTCCCATGACCTCCTTTAAACTATTACGAAGTTTCATAACATTTGGTCCAGTAGTTTTCCGTTTATGACCATTTCAAAGTGGAAATTTAGTTATAACCACCCTCTATTATATACAAATTAAAATTTGGAGACTGTGGTGAAAAATATCTGTAGCCACCAAACTACAATCGAAACAAATATGCCTAATTAAACCCATAAGCCACGTATTCTTTCTTATTTTCTGTAATAATTTTACATATTTTATTAGATTTATAAACTTTTTAATCTGGTGGTAACCAAGCTTTTTCATCAGATGTTAATCTCTGGAATTCCTCGGAGCATTAAACTTAATAATTATCGATGAAATTATTATGACTTTCGGACAACTAAATTGAATATAAAGGGTGAGTGGGGAATATTAATATTGCTTATCCATTATTGATCGGGCCGATAGCAGTAGTTTTGTAGAGAACGAAGCATATCTTTTGCATCCGTGGTTGATTAGTGAAGACGGTGCATCAATAAAACATCTAATTTCTAAAATCTACAGTTATTTTATTTATTATATACATATATACATTTGTATTGAAACAATTATTAAGATAAGAGCTTACATAGCTCGTCCATTCCGTTGCTTGCCACGAGAGTAAGTGACATTAGACAAAGCATTGCGAATATTAAACTTACATTGACATGTAGTGCCATCTAGGGGAGAAATATTAAGACAAATTTCCAAACACTTCCGATCTGATAATTTGCTAAAATTATCACAAAGAAAAACATAAAATTATATGACATTCATATTCAAAACAACGAAAACAATTATTATGAGAATTCAAACTAAGAGTTGAAATTAAAAGTAACTTAGCAATTATAATAAATAATGACTTTCGGACAACTAAATTGAATATAAAGGGTGGGTGGGGAATATTAATATTGCTTATCCATTATTGATCGGGCCGATAGCAGTAGTTTTGTAGAGAACGAAGCATATCTTTTGCATCCGTGGTTGATTAGTGAAGACGGTGCATCAATAAAACATCTAATTTCTAAAATCTACAGTTATTTTATTTATTATATACATATATACATTTGTATTGAAACAATTATTAAGATAAGAGCTTACATAGCTCGTCCATTCCGTTGCTTGCCACGAGAGTAAGTGACATTAGACAAAGCATTGCGAATATTAAACTTACATTGACATGTAGTGCCATCTAGGGGAGAAATATTAAGACAAATTTCCAAACACTTCCGATCTGATAATTTGCTAAAATTATCACAAAGAAAAACATAAAATTATATGACATTCATATTCAAAACAACGAAAACAATTATTATGAGAATTCAAACTAAGAGTTGAAATTAAAAGTAACTTAGCAATTATAATAAATAATCTAGTATTAAACAAAGAAAGAGAAAGAAATTAAAATAGTAAAAAAAGTTTTTTTTTCAGTTCGGCAGTTCCAGAGGATACAAAAGTTGAATAGGTCTTCTAAGTTCAGTGTTTTAGTTTTTACTTTGCATGACCTCACGAGTCCATCACGACCCTGAAAGACCTCGGTAATGCGACCTAGGTCCCATAAAAACTTTGATTAGTTTGTACCCTCAATGAGTACAACCTCGCCTTTCTTGAATTTTTTTTTGAGGTTGAAGTGTTGAACACATGGAAATACTTTAAATTCAGCAAATATTGTGTTTTCCACCTTTTCAGTTCGGCAGTTCCAGAGGATACAAAAGTTGAATAGGTCTTCTAAGTTCAGTGTTTTTAGTTTTTACTTTGCATGACCTCACGAGTCCATCACGACCCTGAAAGACCCTGGTAATGCGATCTAGGTCCCATAAAAACTTTGATTTGTTTGTACCCTCAATGAGTACAACCTCGCCTTCCTTGAAATTTTCTTTTGAGGTTGAAGTGTTGAACACATGGAAATACTTTAAATTCAGCAAATATTGTGTTTTCCACTTTGTCCAAAGCTGCTGTAGGAGTTTTGTTTGGTATATCTTGCGTTCAACCAAAGAAATTGGACGAACTAATATTGAAAAGTTCAGAAAAATTGAAAGGATATTTTATGTTGTGTCCTACCAACAAAAAATGAGCTGGTGTCAGAGGTTCAGGCTCATTGGCGTCGTTATAGATGTAGGTTAGGGGTCTCTGATTGAGAACGTTTTCGATCTCAGCCAAAATTGTTGTTAGTTCTTCAAAGGTTAATTGAGATCTTCCGAGGATTTTTCTCAAAGGCTCTTTAATTGTTCTCATTAATCTGTCGTAAAAACCTCCCCACCATGGGGCGAGTTCTACGATAAATTTCCATGAAATTCTTTCCGAAGAAATGAAGTCTTGAAGACTTTTATCTTTAACAATTTTATCAAAGTGATCGAAATCTTTATTAGCGCACTTAAAAGTTTTGGCATTATCAGAATATATTATGCGACATTTTCCTCGCCTTGACAAAAAACGTCTTAGAACTAATATAAACTTAGTTGTTGACAAGTCAGAGACAAGCTCAAGATGTACTGCTCGTTTTACAGCACACGTGAAGAGAGCAATGTTACTTTTCACGACGTCTTTTCCTTCCTTCACATAAACATGACCAGTAAAATCAATTCCAGTAGTATAAAAGGCGGGAGTTTTATTTAATCTATCTTTTGGAATCTGTCCGGTAAGTTGACTTGCAGGTTTCGCAGAATATCTTCTTCAGATTAGACAGTTGATTTTGACCTTTTTTACTAACTGCCTTCCTTTAAGTATCCAGAAATTTTGATGTATTTTGTATAGTGTCGCAGCAACCCCAGCATGAAGCATTAACACTATTAATTCAGTCAATCGGGAATCTATTGTAGTAAAATAGGATGTTTTTCACCTAAAGTAAATTCTGCCTGGATCATTCTTCCCTTTATTCTAGTCACATTATTTTCATCCAGGAATGGGGCCAAGGAAAAGATATTAGAGTCTGAGGAAATAGGTTTTTTAGATTTCAGAGATTTAATTTCCTTTGAAAAACGTTCACTTTGGATTTTCCAGATTAAATACTGTTCGGCTTCTTTGAGTTCTCGAGCAGAAAGAGGACCACTTTCAGATGTTATTTTTCTCGCTCTAGCTGTAAATCGTTTTATCCATGCAAAAATTCTCAGACATTTTAAAAAACTACGGTATTTTGTCAAATCTATAATTGGTTCAGTCAAGGCTACAGTATTCACTGCTACAGTTCGAAGCTCCTTCGAAATTAGCTCTTCATTACAATTGTCATCAGGTCGGTTGGAGGATCTTTCACCAGACCACAGGTGAACCGGTTGAGACAACCAAGGAGGACCTGTCCACCACAAAGAACTCGAAAGGATCATTTTTGCCGATTATCCTCTAGTAGTAAGGTCAGCAGGATTTTCCGATCCACTGGAAAAATTCCAACACAGAGAAAGTGATTGTACCTTAGCCACCCGATTTGCTACAAAAGGTTTCCAAACTTTAGACGAACCTTTCACCCAGTGGAGCACTATTTTGGAGTCACTCCAAAAAAATGTTTCTTGAGTGAAGGCTGGAAAGATGTTCTGAATATACAGTGATTTCCGCTTATAAGAATCACGTTTGTTATTACTGTTTTTGATTCTTATAAGCGGTTGAGGCTTATAGCCGAAATTTAGGTTTTTGTACAGGTACACACACCTATATACATATATGAGATAATTTACCATAAAATACTCTTTAATTTACCTGAATTATCTTTTATTAAAATTATTCTTTATAATTTTAAAAATACAACCTAATTTCTAGTCCTATAAGTAGATGCACATTATTATAATATGAGAAGAAAAAAATCCAATATTTGTTACAACATACCTGCTTAACAGTTTAATATTTCAATTACAGGAAGGATGCAAGAAAAATGTTTTCTATGGTAGTTTGACGTAATGAAGTTTTCAGAAGGCTGTTTAAACCTCTTTCAATACCAATAGTCTCAGACGAAGATTCACCTTCTACATTACGTTTCAGGATTTGATAACGTGCTGAATCTACTGATGTCACGTTTGCCTATATGATAGTGGACACTTCGCCGAAGATTTATGTGTTTCAGTGTCCAGGAAGCAGCAACCAGGATGTGGGAGGTGGGAAAAAAGAGTCCCTGTCTTTGTCAGTGGAGAAAAATGAAATCGGACTCCGACAGTTTAGATGCCCCTGGGTCAAGCTAAAAGGACAGTGTTTAGCTAAAATGTTTAAGGGGAAACCATTATGTTATGTCTAACAAGAAAGGAATGCATTTTACGACTGTATTCCATCCCATCTTATCACTCTTTTAAAAAAAAATAAAGAAAGAATTTCGTGACTTTTGAGTTTTTAAGTGGCTTTTTTGGAAAAATGAAAGGAAAGCGAAGAGTGTAAGCTGATTCTTAAAACCGGTGGATCGATTCTTTAAAGCGAAAATTTTAACATGGAAATAATACATTTGTTTTTCTTTTTGCGATATTGATGCTTGTAAACGGTTGATTCTTTAACCACAGATCACTATAAGCGGTGGTTACTGTATTTACCTAGACGAGCACTTACGAGTGCTGCCATCAACTCTAATCTTGCTAAAGTTAAAGTTTTTAGAGGAGCAACTTTACTTTTCGAAATCACAAAACTAATTTTAATTTTCCTCCAGTTGTAAAGTATCGGAGGTATGCCACAGCCCCATAAGTCTTAGGGCTTGCGTCCACAAAAACATGCAGAGAAACTTAACTAACGTCTTCAGTTGAAAAAGGTTTACGTTGAATATTGAAATTTTCTAGTTCAGCAAGTTCAGAACACCATATTCCCCACTTCTTTTCTAAGTCGTTTGGCAAGTTTTCGTCCCATTTTAGACCTCTTTGCCACATTTCTTGCATGAGAATTTTAACTCTTATTACAAAAGGACAAATTAGTCCACAAGGATTAAATATTTTAGAAATCATGCTGAGCACATGTCGCTTGGTGATTCGAAATTCCAAGGGATCCCTAACATCCTTTAAATCTAACTTAATTTCATCCTTAATATGATCCCACTTTAATCCCAAGAACCGTTCTCCAAGTCCAAAATCCATATTTTCCTCATACCCGTTTTCACACCAAAGTTTATTTAGTTCCTTACAGTTAGTTCTTAATTTTCTCAATTTGAATCCCATGTAATATTTCTATTGCCAAAGAGGTTAACTTATTCAAAATATTCGCAGAGTATAGGAAAATAATATAAACTCCTTATAATGTTATTTTCCAATATATGTGCCTCTTCTGTTGAGCCATAAACGACATCTAACTACCAACAAACACGTTTTTCAGGGGCAGCTATGGGTAATTCACTTTAGTTCGGTTGTAGAATGTGTGTGTGTGTGTGAAGGGGGAGGGGAATAGAGAGTAGATCAAAGTCATAAACATCTTTCGTCGACGTCTACTAAAAGTACTCGTATTCGAAAATTTGTTGACAATATTTCTATGCACTGTAATCAAAAGCACTTTATCATGTTAAAAAATTAACCTTTACACGCCAATGTTCCACTTTTGGAACATGCAAATTTCTTACCTAATAGTAACAACAAAATATAATATTTTTAGTTATAACTTATATTCTACCAACAAGATGATCATTTTAAATTTCTCTTAATGATAAAAACATGTGTTAAATTTTGAAATTTATATGAATTTTTGATCTTTGTTCGGCGAAATGCTAGAAAAATGCCGAAATTACGATATTCCCCCTCCCCCTGGACACTATTTTCTTTAACGTAACTTCGATTTAAAAAATCAATCTATTCTTTCGTTCTAATTAATAAATTTTATAGAGCAATACGAATGAAATTGTATCCAGAGAATTTTAAAGTTATTCCTTTTATGGAACATTGGCGTGTATAACTTTATTATATCATTCAATTTCTGTCTCCTGTCTTTACAGGTGCCCTGTACAGATTGTAAGATGCAATAATAGAAGGTTTTTGGTGTCCACAAAATTAGAATTTCCACATATTGCTGACAGTTTTCATATCGTGAGATAGAAAATATTCGGCGCGTCAAAACGGAAATCTACATTTCCAGTGTAAAAGGACCTTCCAATGAAAGCCATTACTTCGAGCACGACCCTACTAAAGCCGAAGATGAATTCACTCCATATAACGCATGTAGAATTAATCTAAATATAAAAGGATCTTGTGCACAGAAGAAAGAATTTTCGAAAGTAATTTATGTTACGGAAGATTTTCACAGTTGGCGCATCAGATTAATATTTACCTTAAATACGAATCAGTCGAACCACATGACTGATAATAATCTCTGTACCCAAACACGAGAGAACCTTCTCGCGTGCACTGTATGCGAGAAGACATTTTCTCGACGGGTTGATTTAAAAACACATCTCAGCTCCCACACGCGAGAGGAACCTTTCGCATGCACTCTATGTAAGAAAAAATTTTCTCTAAAGAATAATTTAGAAGCACATCTCCGCACCCACACAGGAGAGAAACCTTTCGCATGCACTCTATGTAGGAAAAAATTTTCTCTAAGGAATAATTTAAAATCACATCTCCGCACCCACACAGGAGAGAAACCTTTCGCATGCACTCTATGTAGGAAAAAATTTTCTCTAAGGAATAATTTAAAATCACATCTCCGCACCCACACAGGAGAGAAACCTTTCGCATGCACTCTATGTAGGAAAAAATTTTCTCTAAGGAATAATTTAAAAACACATCTCCGCATTCACACGGGACAGAAACCTTTCGCATGCACTCTATGTAGTAAAAGTTTTTCTCAACCAAGTCATTTAAAAACACATCTCCGAACACACACGGGACAGAAACCTTTCGCATGCACTTTATGTAGTAAAAGTTTTTCTGAACCAAATCATTTAAAAACACATCTCCGCACCCACACAGGAGAGAAGCCTTTCGCATGCACTGTATGCGGGAACACCTTTTCTCAGCAGGGTAATTTAAAAACACATCTTCGCACCCACACAGGGGAGAAGCCTTTCGCATGCAGAGTATGTGAGAAAAAATATTCTCTACTGGGTTCTTTAAAAACACATCTTCGCACCCATACAGAAGAGAAACCTTTCGCATGTAATAAATGTGAGAAAAGATTTTTTATTCAGGGTCATTTAGATAGACATCTCCGAACCCACGCAGGAGAGAAACCTTTCGCCTGTACTCTATGTGGAAAAGGGTTTAGAGAAAAGAGTGACTTAAAAAGACATCTCCGCACCTACACAGGAGAAAAACCTTTCGCCTGCACTGTATGTGAGAAATTTTTTTCTCGGCAGAGTCATTTAGATACACATCTCCGCGCCCACACAGGAGAGAGACCTTTCGCCTGCACTGTGTGTGAGAAAAGATTTTATGAAAGGGGTGCATTAAAATCACATCTCCGCACCCACACTGGAGAGAAACCTTTCGCCTGCACTGTATGTGTAAAAAGGTTTGCTGTAGCGGGTGATCTAAAAAGACATCTCCGCACCCACACAGGAGAAAAACCTTTCGCATGCACTGTATGTAAGAAAAAATTTTCTCGACATAGTAGTTTAAAAACACATCTCCGCAACCACACGGGAGAGAAACCTTTCGCTTGCACTGTATGTGTGAAAAGGTTTACTCTAGCGGGTGAATTAAAAGGACATCTCCGCACCCACACAGGAGAAAAACCATTCGCATGCTCTGTATGTAAGGCAAAATTTTCTGGACAGAGTAGTTTAAAAATACATCTCCGCATCCATACGGGAGAGAAACCTTTCGCCTGCATTGTATGCGAGAAAAGGTTTTCTGCACAGGGTACTTTAAAAAGACATCTCCGCAGCCACACAGGAGAGAAACCTTTCGCATGCTCTGTATGTAAGGAAAAATTTTCTGGACAGAGTAGTTTAAAAACACATCTCCGCACCCATACGGGAGAGAAACCTTTCGCCTGCACTGTGTGTGAGAAAAGATTTTCTGTAAGTGGTGCACTGAAATCACATCTCCGCACACACACAAGATAGATCCTTTCGCCTGCAATGTGTAAGAAAAGATTTTCTTTCCAGGAGAATTTGTAAACGCATTACCTTATCTATGGAGGAAAGAGTTTTGGTCTGCACTTTATGTGACAAAAGTTTTTGTGAACTCGATCATGTAAAAAAAACATAATCATACCCACACAGAAAAGAAATGTTTCGTCGTCACTGTATGAGAGAGAAGATTTCTTTCCAGTGTGCTTTAAAAACGGATCTCCCTACCCTTTCAGGGTTGTAACTCACTTTCTACTATCGTATGAAAGGAATTTTTTGTCCCACCATCGGGATAATATCTCTGAAAATCGAATTCAAACTCAGGTTTGACGCTGTTTCTTTAAAGGCGATATCGCAGGTAATTATATTTTGGAATTAATTTAGTGTTTTATGACATTTTTCTTTTGCAATTTTTTTAAATACATCAATGGGTTATCAATAATGACCCATGATACTTGATGGGATACTTGACCTACCCAAGTGACTGGCGTAAAAACTCTTCATACCTGTTTACACTGCAGGAAAGGGTGTCATGGAGTGTCACTTATGCAATACTTCTGGTTTTTGTTTTGACTAATATGAAATTAGATTTTTAAGATTTAACTGCTTTTTTCTACATTTGCCGTGTTCTGTAAATGGGAAATAAATATGTATAATGTTATATAAATAAATATATTATAGCATCATGTCGTGACTGAATTAATTTTTGTTATTTCCTCTTAATTATTTTTAAGTAATTTAGTTTTTATTAGAAGGATTTTTTTGCAATGTGCAGCCAAAATCATATTTTACGCATGGAACATGTAATTATTTTTTCATATTAGATATCGTCTCAAATTTGTATGCATTAAATATATAATTTTAATTTGGAACTCTTGAAAAATGTTTATAAATTACACTCGTCTTAATTAAGTCTCGTCTATTGAATGATATACTCTTTACCGTGTTTTGCAAGATACTAGAGTCATTTCAAAAGTAATGTTCAAAACGGTGCCATTTCTCTCTGGATGATACAATTCCCCCCCCCCCCCCCCACAAAAAAAATTCGCCATTTTCTTTTGAGGACTAGAAAAATTATTTTGTGTCTTTGAAAGTTTTCTAACGTGTTTTGCTTTGAAGGGACACATTTTTGTAATGGAGTCTACATGTTCTCGGGTACAGTGAGTGTAGAAGATCATAACATCTAGCTTGGAAGTTCGTGCTCGGTGGGTTCCTCACTACTTGACATCTGAACAAAAACAGAAAGTCCTGGACATTATAGTGTTGTTGAATCTACGCTTTTCCACCTTAACCCTTAAACTGCATTCAGACTACACTGACGTGACGTGTTGACACGCGCTGACCGGAACGTCAGCTGACGTGTGATAACGTCAGCGTCAGGCGGTGTGTGCACCCTACGCTGACGTGTCGAGTCGTGACGAATTCACGTCCGTTGTTGTTTGGTTCCCATAAGGTGCATATCGTTGCAGGTGGACCCTATAAATAATATGGGTACACTCTATAAATTGTGGCCGATCGATTTATTATCGCTGATGAGTCTTTCACATTAAAAACATACTTGATGCATATTTATAGCAAGAATTCAATAAAGAGCGAGGAAGAAAAAATTTATAACTACAGGTGTTCAAGAGCACGACGCACAGTAGAAAATGCATTTTGCATATTAGCAGGAAGATGGAGAGTGTTTCTGAAACCCATAGAAACTCGACCGGAAACTTGTGATTATATAGTTTTAGCAGCATGCTGTCTTGAGGACATGCTCAGAAGTTGTAAAACAATTACACCTTTTGAACAGCAAGTGCAAGTAAGAGAGGAAGAAAGAAGAAGTTTTCGAAATGTGGAAGCGATTCGTGGAAATAATGTTCGTGAAACTGGACTAGTGAGGGAGAAGTTTAAAAAATACTTCGTTTCTCCTGAAGGGGCTGCAAGCTGTTCATGGCAATGGGAGAGCATTCATAAAGGCAGAATGGCCCATTAATATGTTTTGTAAACATTTTTATTGTTTTTTATAAACAAATTTATCATTTTTGTTGCTATAATTTTGAGTTATTAAAGAATGTAAATAAGTAACCTGTAGTGATTTTTTTTTTCTGCCTAGTATTCAAATAATTCAAATACTAAGTAGGTAATTTTTGGTCGAAGACCGTCGTCTGCCTATAATATTTAGTTGAAAGTAACTATGAATCAAAAAATATATATATATATATATATATATATATATATATATATATATATAAATACACATAAACTAAGCTCATATAAATTATTTTTGATATTTAAAAGATGGAAGTTTAAAAACAAGAGGGGACGAACATATTTTTATATTGTATTGTTGCACTCTCCATTTGTTTACATTTGACAAGATCAGTAGCCAACTGTTGCCATTAATTCATAAAAAAAACAAATCTTTTGCTATGAAAAAATTAAATAAACTACTATATTTATAAATGCAAATAATATAAGCACATATAATTTATTTTTGCTATCCAAAAGACGAAAATCGAAAACAAACCGAGGGGACGTTACAAACGCGTTAAACGCGTTTGTAACGTGCAAAACATTCGAAAATCCAGTTAGACGCGTCTAGCGCGTCAGTAACGCTGGGGGAAAGACTAATGAACGCGCAATCTGTTGCTAAGGGCTATTCCTATATAACTTGACGAAAATGGACAAAAAGGGGAAAAACAATTTTCTTCTTCGGGTCCGCAATTGTATATCTTTGGATTTGCTTCGAGAATGGAGATCGAATCAGTAGGTTAGACACAGTTTAAGGAATGTCCGGTTTTGTCTCGCTGCACGTAGCATGACCTGACCACGGCACAGTTCATATAGACTTTCCCATAGCCGTCATATTCTTGTCTTGTATGTGTATTCTTCCGTAGCAAAAGATTAAAAATGTCAAGGTCAATCACTAAAAATCAGTGCACTCCCTCAGGGCTGCAGATACCTCTCAATAACCAATAACGAACGGGAGTGGTGACATTCCTTCTCCCCTTTCCTCCGAACGTCTGAATATTCGGGGAGGTAGTCCCGTCGTCAGTTATTTCGCTAGTGGTCGCTGTACATGCCGTGTTCTAAAAAAGCTGTATAGATATTTTTCGTAAAAATGGATGGATTTTTGATGAAAAAACTGATAATGCAAGTTTTAGTAAAGATCATGCATCGACATGTGACGTGCGTGGAAAGAAGCGGAAATGTCGCAAATACGAAGACAGCTACTTGGATGTTGGCTTCACTTCAATAGAAGTCAATGGTGAAGAGAGTCCGCAATGTGTGATCACTGTTCTAAAGTTCTATCATCCGAGAACATGAATCCAAGTAAATTGAGACGTCACCTTGAAAAAACGCATCCCAACATGGTCGACAATTCCCGTGAATGTTTTAGCAGAAAAATGAAAGATTTGCATCAACAAAAAGTTTTGTGAAAGACGACGTAATAAAAGAAGATTTTTTATTTTGTAAGCCTCTTACAACAAGTAAGGCAGCCGATGTGAAGAAACTTGTGGATGACTTCTTATAGACAACAATCTTTCGTGGGATATGGTTTCTGCAGTTTGTTTGGATGGAGCTCCAGCCATGCTGGGAAGAAAGTCTGGTTTTGGTGCGTTAGTTAAAGCCGATGCACCACGCATTATTGTTACGCATTGTATTCTGCACAGGCATGCGTTGGCAACAAAAACCTTGCCTTCAAAACTGGCAGAAGTATTAAGAATTGTAGTGGAATGTGGGAAATAGTGCTCTGAGGCACCGCATCTTCAGGGAGCTGTGTAAAGAAATGGGATCTGAATTCGAGGTACTTCTGTACCATTCTAACGTTCGGTGGTTATCCCGGGGACAGGTGCTGAATCGTGTTTTTGCCGTGCGTGTGGAATTAGCCGTGTTTTTGCAAGAGCATCAACATTGTCATGCAGATTGCTTCATAAATTCTGAGTTCATTCTCATTTCAGCGTACATGGCTGATATCTCCGCAGCTCTTAATCATCTCAATAAACAGATGCAGGTCGGTGGAGTCAACATCATCGAAGCGGAAGAAAACCTGAAGGCTTTTCAAAAACAGCTACCGTTCTGGAAACGACGAACAGAGAGCGATAACTTCGCAAACTTTCCCCTGCTAGAAGACTGTGTGAGTAAGATCGAAGATGTATCTGGAATCGGAGACATTTCTGTACCCGCGGAACTGAAGCAAGCAATTGCCACTCACTTAGATGAGCTTGCAAAGTCTCTCGACGGGTATTTCCCTACAAGAGAGTCATATCCACCATGGGTGAGACACCGTTCACGTTTAGCGTTGAGACAACATATGTCAATGATGAATACCACGATGAAATCATTGAAATTCAGCAGAGCCAGGTTCAACAGCAACTCTTCAGAACAACAACGCTCTCAACGTTTTGATGTCAACAAATGGTAACGTACCCTGTTATTGCTAAGAAAGCTCTGGAGATTTTTATACCGTTTGCTACAACATATCTTTGTGAGCAATCCTATTCGAGGATGCTGGACATAAAAACGAAGATAAGGAACAGACTTTGTTGCGATAATGACTTGAGAGAGGCACTTGCCAAGGTAAAGCCGCGCATTTCTGAACTGGTCTCTGAAAGGCAACACCAGAAGTCACACTGATTTGCAGTAAATATTCATTATTATGTTTTTGTTTTTGTATGAAAATCATGTTTTAATGGTTTTGTTGTTTGTTCTTAATTGTTTTGCTGTTTGTTCTTAATTGTTTTGTTCTTTAATGGTTTTGTTCATTTTCTGTATCTATATAAATATATACGTATGTTTTGAATTTGAAAAAATCATATTTTATTTTTCCAATTAAGAAGTGTTCGGTGAACGTGCATACAAAACTGGTGCGAGTCAGTACCTCCAACAAGGTTAAGAATCACTGAACTAGGGGAATATTTCGTCAAAATCGAATTTCATCCTTTGTGAAATATCTTCTCATAACTTGGGTTTTGTTAGCCATATTTTTGCCCAGTTTAAAAATTAAATGAAATCGTGAAACATTTTTTGCTTAGTTGCAAGTTTATAACTTGGAAAATAGACATAAGAAATCAGAGTTTAAACATTTCAGATTGTACAGCAAATCACGGCAGTTAATATTCCAATAGGTATAGTGCTGGAAATTTTCTTTCACTCGTTAACTTGAGATGTGTATTCCTCCCCACTTGTCTCTTGTAAACACTGCCTTTTCTTAGGGTAAAACCATTACCCATCGGCAGGAAGTAACACCTGTTGGACTCTTCTTTGATGCCAATACCGTTATTTGGCGAAAAGAAGGGGATGATTGGTGACAATCTCCTCTTCATTTTCCACCCCTCGTGAAAAAAGAACTGCTCCCCCCGAGTGGCCACTTTCTGAGAGATTTTCTCTTCGGACTTTGGGGTTACCAAAAATTCACATCCACATTGAATGCCAGATACTCTCGCCAAGGAAACGAAGCCTTGTGAATGGTCAGATTATTCTATGACGTTCCATTCTCTCTCGCATGCTGCATTGCGCATTATTTACTAAATACATGAAACACCAATTTTTTATTGCTCAAATATGTCTACGCTTTATCAGTTAAATCATTATTTTAATGATTTATGTCTGAAATGTACCTTTTATCAACTCTGTTAATAGGAAAAAGTGCGAACTATATCGCAATGGCGCAATCATACTGCTCTAGCGTTTTGCCTGTATTCAGGTTAGGTATTCCCCGAGTATAGGATTTCCCTGTTCAGTTTCTTTGTTTCTTTTTAAGGCTGATCGATAGCCACTAGTACAACCAGGTGCAAAACATGTTGGCATATCTGTGCACAGAATATATTAAAAAAATTCTAAAACAATTTTCAAAAACATGCGTCCATATCACTCAATGAAAAGACGGCACCTCTGATACATGTCGCGCAATATCCCAGTGAGCGACCATAATCGTTCCATTTTTCGAGGAATTCCCCATTCAGTCATGGACGTGGACATGGACAAAAAGTTTTCGTGAGGTTCCAAATAGGGATCAGGAAGCTCTCTACCCTCGGTATAGATATGGGAAGCACTGAATCTTTTCACGCATGGTCGAAGAAGAAAGGAATTAAGTTTTTAAAAAAAGTTATGTTACAAAATAAATTAAAGAATTTAGTAAGTTAAAGAATTTAGTAATAATAGAGAATTTAGTAAGTTAAAGTTAACACACAAAAAGTGAAATCAGCAAGACTTGTCAAAATAAAATGTTCCAATATAAATTCGAGCCACAGAGGACCGCGAGCAGCAAAGATATTAAAAGCTTAGATCAAACGCAGGATGGGAAAGAATTATCAAGTAACCCATGCTTGAAAATAGGTCGAAAAAGGAAGCAAGAGGATGAATTTGTATTACGGAGGTTAAAAAGATCAAGCTTAACTACTGGTCGAGAGCAAAATGTATCCCGTAACCTGATTTGTTGACGAAACCGGGTCGAGGAGCTTAGCAGAAGATATTATCAGGGAGGACGGCTCACAAATTGACCATAATGATTCGCAGAGGCATATTACACCAACGAGACGACACACGTGTTGCAAATTGAAATTATATATATTCGTTTTTGGCGTACTGGTAGCGCCAACTGGCTGCTTCGCGGTTTGCGTGAAGCTTGTGTATTTAGTTGTTGTTGTACTCTTGAATGGAATAAAAGCCTGGCGCTTGAACTCTTGGTTGCATTTAATATTTCTTCAATACTTCGTTATATATTTCACGGTGATTTTATTCAACACTTCCTTTTAAAAAAAGCGTAAGAGGATGATGTGACTGCATATAATTAAGAAAAAGGGGGGGGGGTGAAAATTAAGCGGTCTAGAAAAAATTTAAGGAAAATGGAATGACATAAGAAATTTTTTTTTAATTATGGGAAAGAGTTGAGAGTTATCCCAGTGTCAAGCTCTAGAGTCGCTCTGGGTCTGCGATTATATTCTCTATTGTCATAATCAGGAAGATTGACAATTTCTTCATTTGGGGTGGAGTAAAGACTATTATAAAATTTAGTGGCACGGTTAATTACAGCCAGGCGAATGGGTTCAATATTTAGATTTGTGTGGAGGGAGTAGTTAGTTTTATATCTATTGGCTTTAGTGGTTAGACGTAAGGATTTGTGTGCATTGCAATTTCTGGATATGATTGTTATTCGCTGACACCCCCCCCCCCAATACAGGTACTGCATAAAGAAGTATAAGTCGAAGGACTGTTTTGTAAAGCAGAAGTTTATTTTCTATACTCATCTCCTTCTGGTACAGGAGGTGGGCGATATCTTTTCTAGCTTTAAAAAATTTGCAGATATTATTATTGATATTTTTCTTCCAAGTAAGCTTACTATCCATGAAGATTCCCAAATATTTCACTTCTCTTTCAAAGTGGATGAGCAGACCATAAACGTTAACTAGAAGTGGGGGAATCCTGTTGGAAGAAAAGAAGATAGCTTTTGTTTTACTGGGATTTAATTTAATACGCCATTTATCCAACCAGCGCTCAAAAATGTTAATGTGACGTTGGAGGTAAATATGCATATATCTGACATTATGGTTTTTAGCGAGAATGGCTGTGCCATCAGCCTAGAGGGCAAGCGAAGTGTTCGGGGTGGAGGGGTATCATTTAAAAATAAGTTAAATAAATCCAGACGGAATTTCGAACCTTGAGGAACTCCCGCATTAACAGGGCGTAGGGCTGAAGAGGTACCAGGACAGCTTACAACAAAAGTTCTGTCTGAAAGATAGGATTGTATAAGTTTAATTAGGGCAGCTGGCATTTTAAATTTAATGAGTTTATAGATAAGGCCACTGTGCCAGACAGTATCAAAAGCTTATGAATATCAAAGAAGACAGCACCAGTCTGCATTCTGTTCTGTAGTCCATCATGGATGTACTCTGTAACACGAAGCAGCTGATGTGTGGTAGAATGTTTGGGTCTGAAATCAAATTTGGCATTAGAGACAATATTATTGCTATCGATAAAATTATGAATACGGCTACAAAAAATGTGTTCAACCACTTTAGAGAGAGAAGATAAGAGACTATTGGACCTGTAGTTTTTCAGAAGTTAAGGATCCTCACCAGGTTTATGAATTGGGAAAATAATGGCCGATTTCCAGGGATGCGGGTAGTACTTAAATTTAAAGATGTTATTAATTAAATCAGTTAAATAGTTGGCATAAAGAAGGGGGAGATTTTTAATGGCATTATTGGTGATACCGTCTTGACCAGAGGTTATTCTTTTAGGGATCGATTTAATTGCATTTTGCTAACAGTGGTTTTTTTCGATCTCACTGTTGTGATTACTAGCCTGAAAGTTTTTGAGGCTATCATAGACTTTATCAATTGTAGTTGGACAAAAACACTAGAGTGGGGATTGAATTGGGTTTCATAATTAGCTGCTAAGGCCTCAATTTTGTCGGTCACTAGTTAAGATACAAGAACTGGAGTTAGAGGTTAGAAGGGGCTTATGGGGTTTCCTAATTCTTGGAAGATATTGCCAAACTGAGTTATCAGTGGGAGCTACTGACTCAATAAATTCTTTTCTTTTATTATTTTTGAAATTTTTGATTTTAATTTTAACCTGATTGTCGATATTTTTGTAATTATCAAGCATTCTGGGGTCCCGAGTTTGCTGTCAAATTTTCCTGAAATATTTCCTATATTCCATTAGGTCAACAATATAATTGGGTAGTTTATGATAGAAATATTGGGGAGAGTGGATCTTAGCAGATTCCAGCGCTCTTTGGATGGTCTTATTGATGAGGTAACAGCAGCGTCTATGTCATCAGGACTTTTAATATCATTAAAGGGTGGGCTGAGTTGTTAACAAATGTAGTGAAGGACTGCCAGTTAGCATGATAAGGAGAAATGATAGAAGGGAGCACGGGGTTGCAGTTAATGTCAAGTTTAACAGGTAAGTGATCAGAGGATAAATCATTAATAGTATAAATCTCATACGGATAGTGAATGTTGTTTAAAAGGGCAAAGTCAATGATGGATTGGGAGCCTGAAACACCAAGCCTTGTGGGGTAAAGTGGGAAAGCAATATCAACAGAGTTATCAATGGAGTAGGAATTAATTTCAGTACCATATCTGGTTACTGAACGGTCATTCTGTGAGTTCCAACGGGGTTGGTGAGCGTTAAAGTCACCAAAACGTTTAACTTTATATTGAAGATTAAAAAGTTGAGAAAGTTCATTATTTACGGGTCTAGCATCGATATTTCTTATGTAAGTGGAAACAAGGGTGAGTGTAGTACTAGGGTGTATCCAAATTTTAACAATTGTGTTTTCAATGGTATGTAAGTTAATACTGGGGAGATGGTTATATTTAATATTCCGTTTGACATAGATCGCCGTGCCACCGAAACGTTAGGGAAGCGTTAGTATTAGGATCAAGGCGGGGATTGAAATACAGATCCGAGTATCCCGTCACCTGCAAAGCGACCCGGTTTCCTGCTTTACCGGCCGGATAATGCTCTCCTTTCCTCCAAAGAGAGGAAAAAGAGATAACTGTTGTTGGGTTCTATGTTGAGATTTGTCAGCTTTGTTACCAGTCTTAAGGTTGGAAACCAGGTTTTTAGTTTCTTGCTTTTACTAAGTCGTCTCTCTCTCCCATTGTGGGGTTGCTTCTGCCCTCCCCCACAAACTACCACTTTTTATCTGGCTCGCTTGGACGCTATCCTGCGCTCCTGGCTGATGGAGCTGTCATCATCAAAGTCCGTCGCCCTGTGCGAGCATCGATCTTTCCCTCCGATGGAACCTGCCGCAGCCATCTTCATCTTGTCGCTGTTTTGTGGAGGAGTTAAGCTGGTTTGCATGCTGTTCAACACGAAAAGGCAAAGTGCCCAATAGAAGAAACATACTTCGATTATAACATCTTACGGTCGGAGGTAAACCGGAGGTCTTTGATCCCGCGTTAGGTACTCTGTCAATTTCATGACTTTGACTTTGACAGTATATTAATACTCACCAGTGGCAACGCTTATTAGAGATGCTAAAAACGAGTATTTTTCAGTAACAGGTACAACCGATCCAGTTCCAACAAAATACCTGTTACAAATACCAGTTACAAAATACCTGTTACAAATACCAGTTACAAAATACCTGTTACTCTACCTGTTACCTCGTCTTCCAGTTTCATTTCCGTGATCCCGTCACCCTCTCTCCCCTCCATACTCATTTACGGAGATCTATACCCCGTACCTGTTACCGCTTCGCCTAGTGCCTAGTCTGAGCCAGCTGTACCGGCCGACGCGTTGGGCGAGGGGACAACCCATACAGCTTCTCCCCACTTGACACCTCTACGGGATATCAGCGGACACAAGCTTTGACGCAATACCGATATCTTACTTTCGTTACGTAGGGAGTGTTATCTATTCTCAGAAATGGTTTCCGGGTTTGCTGTTGTTTTTCACATGCAACTCCTATTGTGATTTTTAGGAGCAGTTTAGTTAGTCGTTTCTTGAGAGTTCCTGCATATTTTTCCGAGCTTCTTTTTTTTAAAATGAGAAGAAGCCGTAAACCTTTGACTCAAGACGAAATTAGTAAACCTTTGACTCAAGACGAAATTAACGTCATTTTATTTGCGGACACCGATGAATCGGATATTGATTTAGAGCAGGGGTTCTTAAACTTATGTAGTCCGATGACCCCCTGTTGAAAAACTTCGGATCACCTCCCAACCCCACACATTTTATTTCGTTCTTGAGACTTAATTTCTTGCTCAATAATCTCATGGGCACTATGTTATAATAAATATTGGTAAAAATGTATCGCTAGTTATTTTAATGAATGGTTTTGCGCATTTATACAGATGAACATTTTTATTAGGATATAGAACAAAAAACATAAAATGGATATACGTAAATAGTAATAAAAAGAACTAAAAAAGTTACAAATCATAATACATTAAACTTATACAAGCATTTCTTGGTCAAATATATCTTATTATAATGGTTTCTGTAAATAAGTTTTGCTTTAATGAGATCGGTGCAGTTGTTTTCCTGAAACCAGAACCGCAATGTCGGGCTCTATGTTGGAAAGTTTTAGTCTGAGGTCCGCTTCTACGTTGATTTTTTCTATACTTTTATTTCATATATAACAGTACCGAAAAAGGATAATCGCATAAATATGTTGTGCAGAACAGAATGATAATTCCACGAGAATATCTTGTTCAAGTATAGATAAATGTTAAGCATTAGTAACTTCCATGTTGAATGGATCCATAATCCAGTTGTTGCCAGAATCAGGACTGGGAAAATAATTCGTAACGCTGCTTTTTAGAGCCATTAAATGTACAACAAAAATCTGCCGTGTTTCTTTACGGAGCTCTTTATTGGAAGTTCTTATAAAATCGTTGAGTGTTGGAAAAGACTCATACATACTGTTGTGAATACGTTTCGACCACAAGTCCCTTTTTTATATAATCACTTCTATTTTATCTTCAACTTTAAATATATTTGCAACTGCACCTTGTAGACTCAAATTCAGTTCATTCAAATAAGTAAAAATATCAGTCAAGTAAGCAACCTTAGCTAACCAGGAAGAATTCTTAAAATTTATTTCAAGTGACAACAGAATTAGAAATTCAATACTCCCTCCAATTATGTTGTCACGCAAGTTTACAAAAAAAAAATACAGATAAAAAAACTCAATTATACACTTCATACAAATTTAAACACAATAAAAAAAGTAATTATTAATCACAGAAATGTATCCTTCCTATCAGTTCTTTTAATTTGATATTGATAATTAAAGTTCAATCACGCAAATAGTTTACTTCTTTTATGTTGAGCAGTTCCCTTAAATTCTCAAATTTTACTTTGGAAAGAGCTTTTGTAAATATATCAGCTAGCTGCTCTTCAGATTTCACATATTTTACATTGACTGATCCATCATCACACTTTTCACGAATAAAATGATATCGCACGTCAATGTGCTTTGTACGTTTGTGAAATACAGGGTTTTTGATCAACTTGATGGCACTTTGATCATCAACAAAGAGAGTAATACCCTCTTCACACATTTCACCTTCACTCACATCTTGTAAAAGTTGGCGAAGCCATAATATCTCCTTTATTGCAGTCGAAGCTGCAATATATTCCGCCTCAATTGTAGATGTAGAGACAGTTGACTGTTTCTGGCTACACCAAGTTACTGGACCATTGTTGAGCTTGAACACGTAACTAGAAGTTGATTTTCTTGTGTCCACATCATTAGCAAAATCAGCATCTGAGTATCCAACAAGATGACTAGCACAGTCAATCGCTGATAAATATTCAATTCCATAGGCTGCTGTACCTTTCAGGTAGCTAAAAATACGCTTCACAGCATTCCAATGCACTTGGCCAGGATTAGTTTGAAATCGGCTGACCATATTAACAGCGAAAGCTATATCTGGACGGGTAGTGATGACAAGGAACATTGGGGACCCAATAGCTTCCCTGAAGGGTATTGTTTTTCCTTCTGGTAATGGACTTGACTCTGACTACAGGATTGTTCCAGGATCTGCAGGTATAGTGTATGGGTTTGCATCATGTAGATAAAATCGTTTCAGAACACGTTCTATATAACTTTCTGAATGTAAGAGAATTGAACCATCTGGTCTGTAGTCAATTTCCATTCCAACAAAACAACCTGTGTCACAAATAGTTGCTTCAAATTTCTTCCCAAGGTCATCTATAATTTCAATTAATATTTTTCTTTCTGCACAAAGTACTAGCGCATCATCTACATCAGCGGTTCTCAACCTGGGGGGCGCGCCCCCCAGGGGAGGCGTAGAAGAATTTCAAGGGAGGCGTGAGCTAAAAAAATAATAAATAAAACTAACTGTAATTTACTGTACTCAATTTTGCAGTCACAATGTAACCGTAACGTATTTTCGACATACGAACACGAACACAATAATTGTCGCACACGACAATTGTCGTAGCTGCAATGTCATAAAAACATTCTGAAGACTTAAGGATGCAGTTAAGAGTTTCACAGAAAAGATAACTCTTTGGCAACGCCGTCGTCAGAGTTCAGAGCCAAACATTTCGTCCTTTCCAAGACTGAACGACATCCTCGATGATAAAGAAAAACTCACATTGCAATATATAAATGAACTGATGGACCTTATATCAGGGCATTTGGTAGCATTGCAAAATGAAATTGCAGACCATTTTCCAGATATTAGTTCAGAGAACTGGGAGTTTAAGTTGACAAGAGATCCTTTTAAAATCGACGTGGATATACTTCCTGATCACTTTCAGGAACAGGTAATCGACCTAAAATGTGATTCTCAAGCAAACGCGGAATTCGAAAACATCGATGTTGAAAACTTTTGATTACATTATTTTCCTGTTTACCCAGAAGTTGCTTTGGAAGCTTCGAGGTTGTTAGTGCAGTTTTCATCCTCATATCTCTGTGAATCTGGATTTTCAGCATTAGCATACATAAAGTCAAAATATCGAGCAAAGCTAGACGTTGAAAGTTACCTGAGGTGTGCTTTGTCACACTTAAAACCTAATATTCAAAAACTTGTCAAGGACAAACAGTTCCAGCCCTCTTATTAATGTTGTAAAAGTGACTGGTATTACATTCCAACCTCACCTAGATCCTTGACTACCTCAAATATATTTGATCTGTATTTAATTCTTTGATTTCATATGTTCAAATAATAATATGTTCCAAATTAAGATATGAGTAGTAATATTAAATTTTGTGTATGAAATTATCTATTCTATATTTTCATTTAATAACCAGCTTCAGTTTCAAATTCCGATTGTACTACTTGTATTGACCATATATGGTAGTGGTGGTGGGGGAGTCGTGACCTTACATCAGTGTTCAAAGGGGGGCACAGAGCCTGAATGGTTGAGAACCCCTGATCTACATAAAGAATTAAAATTACTTTCTTTCCTCGAAAGAGGCCACTGTAAACACACGAATCAGCAGTACTTTGCTTGAAGCCAAAACTAGTTAAGAATTCAGAGAAAGTCTTGTTCCAGCATCTGGATGCTTGTTTTAGACCAGGGGTTCTCAACCTTTCAGGCTCTGTGCTCCCCTTTGAACACTAATGTAAGGTCACGCCTCCCCCACCACCACTACCATATATGGTCAATACAAGTAGTACAATCGGAATTTGAAACTGAAGCTGGTTATTAAATGAAAATATAGAATAGATAATTTCATACACAAAATTTAATATTACTACTCATATCTTAATTTGGAACATATTATTATTTGAACATATGAAATCAAAGAATTAAATACAGATCAAATATATTTGAAGTAGTCAAGGATCTAGGTGAGGTTGGAATGTAATACCAGTCACTTTTACAACATTAATAAGAGGGCTGGAACTGTTTGTCCTTGACAAGTTTTTGAATATTGGGTTTTAAGTGTGACAAAGCACACCTCAGGTAACTTTCAACGTCTAGCTTTGCTCGATATTTTGACTTTATGTATGCTAATGCTGAAAATCCAGATTCACAGAGATATGAGGATGAAAACTGCACTAACAACCTCGAAGATTCCAAAGCAACTTCTGGGTAAACAGGAAAATAACGTAACCAAAAGTTTTCAACATCGATGTTTTCGAATTCCGCGTTTGCTTGAGAATCACATTTTAGGTCGATTGCCTGTTCCTGAATGTGATCAGGAAGTATATCCACGTCGATTTTAAAAGGATCTCTTGTCAACTTAAACTCCCAGTTCTCTGAACTAATATCTGGAAAATGGTCTGCAATTTCATTTTGCAATGCTACCAAATGCCCTGATATAAGGTCCATCAGTTCATTTATATATTGCAATGTGAGTTTTTCTTTATCATCGAGGATGTCGTTTAGTCTTGGAAAGGACGAAATGTTTGGCTCTGAACTCTGACGACGGCGTTGGCAAAGAGTTGTCTTTTCTGTGAAACTCTTAACTGCATCCTTAAGTCTTCAGAATGTTTTTATGACATTGCAGCTACGACAATTGTCGTGTGCGACAATTATTGTGTTCGTGTTCGTATGTCGAAAATACGTTACGGTTACATTGTGACTGCAAAATTGAGTACAGTAAATTACAGTTAGTTTTATTTATTATTTTTTTTAGCTCACGCCTCCCTTGAAATTCTTCTACGCCTCTCCTGGGGGGCGCGCCCCCCAGGTTGAGAACCGCTGTTTTAGACCTTATAGAGATTTTTTAAGTCTACACACTAGGTCTCTAGAATAATTTAAACCTGGAGGCAGTTCCATAAATATTGTTTCTTTGACTTCACTATAGAGAAAGGCAGTTTTTATGTCAATTTGCATAACCTCCCATTTTCTCTGTGCAGCTATAGCTAACATGACTCTAATGGTATCTAATCGTGAGGTTGGTTAAGATATTTCACTGAAGTCTACTCCCTCCACTTGGGAGAACCCTTTAGCACACAGCCTAGCTTTGTATCTCTCAATCTTTCCATTGGGAAGATATTTTACTTTGAACACCCACTTGGATCCAATTATATTACTTGTCTCTGGAATAGGCACAAGATCCCATGTCTCATTCTTCTGAAGAGAATTTAATTCTTCATTTATGGCTTCTATCCAATTATCTGCTTGAGGAGAATTCATCGCTTCTTCATATGTCTGTGGTGTTACAATATCTGCCACATTTAATTCATAACGAGCAGGGACTGTTAGAGTATTCCTCGGAGGAAGGCCATAATGATCATTATTTGAGTTAGGAATATTCAGCAAATTATCTGGTACCTCATCTGAATTATCTTTGGCGTTCACATCATCTTCATTAATAATAAACAAGAATGTTGATGGTGGTGATGACATTGTCAATTTGACCTTTTTTTCGTTAAAGGTAACATTTCTTGATATTTTGATAGTTTTAGTAACTGGATCAAAACGACGATAGTTCTTGGATTCATTCTCATACCCAACAAAGATCATTTTCTTGCTTTTGGGTTCTAAATTCTTTCGCAGGGTATCAGTCACATGCATGTAGGCTTCTGAACCAAAGATTCTTAAATGACTAAGTGAGGCAGATTTTCCAGTCCATAATTCATGAGGAGTAGAATCTGGAACTTGAGTCGTAGGAGTTCTATTCTTAATATAAACAGCTGTATTCACAGCTTCTGCCCATAAATACAATTGCAATTCTTTGGAATACATCATAGATCGAGCACTTTCCACAATTGTACGCATATCTCTTTCAGATCTCCCGTTCTGTTCTGGAGTATAGGGAGCTGTTGTTTCTAACTGGATACCTTTCTTGTTTAGAAAGTCACTAAAATGCAAATTTATGTATTCAGTTCCATTGTCAACTCTCAGTGCTTTAATTTTGTGACCAAATTTATTCTCACATAGTTGAACAAAATTTTTGAAGGCTTCTAGAGCATCACTTTTATGCTTGAGAAAATAAACTGTTCTGTAACCGCTTTAATCATCTTTCATCAGAATGAAATAGTTTGCTCAACCTACCGATTGTACAGACACCGGACCACAGATGTCACTGTATATCAGTTCTGCCGGTTTGGCAGACTTGCATGGAATCAAATGGAAATCTATGTTGTTTACCATATTGGCAGCCTTCGCAGAAGAATTCTTCTTTATTTGAAATATCTAATTTATCAATAAGTCCTCTTTCACTTTGTTCACAAAGAGCTTTCAGATTTATATGCCCTGTTCTTTCATGCCACATTTTCAAATTGTTCTTGTGAGGTAAATTTGCTTCAAGGGAAATAACAGTTTTAAAGAGCATACAATATAAGTTATTTGCTGAACGTACTTCTGTGCCAACTAACTCATCTGCACAGTCATAGATGTCAGCATAATCTTTCATTTTTATTATTTTCATGCCTTTACTTGCAATCACACCTTCAGAGAGATTTTTCTTTAGATCTGGAACATAGAGTATATTATGTATTTCTCCTTCTTGCCATTCTCCATGAATAATCTTTTGGATTTTTACATTTCCTCTTCCTTTAATTAGTAACTCTAGACTGTTACCAAGACGAATAACATCATTTTCATTTGATTCATAGAAACTGTCAAAATAATTAAGATTATATGTCATATGAGCAGATGCACCACTGTCCAGAATCCACTCTTCTTCACTCCTTTACACTGTTTTCATTATTTCACTGCTAAAGGCACTTTTATCTGGTGTATGTCTGCTTCTTTCTGGAACATTATTCACTTTTTCACGAGGTTTGGAACGGCACTCTCGGGCGTAATGACCCTTTTTACGACAGGAAAAGCAAATTATTTTCGTTTTGTCCGTACTTTTGTTTTGATTTTTAAATTTGTTTTCATGTTCCGACTAGTTGAAAGGTTTCTTTTCAAATTTAGGGCGATTGGAAACGAAAAATGCTGACTCGCTTTGCTCAGATTGCGATAAAGATGTTTCTTCATCAATGAGTCTCGCTGTAAGATTTGATAAGTTTTGCTTGCTGTCATCAACAGACAACCAGGCTTGTCTGAAGTTTCTGTATTTTGAAGGCAATGTCCCCAAGATTTTTGTGATTATGGTTGCATCACTAATACTTTCACCAGAGTCCTTGATTTGATGAGCAAGATTTTCAACCTTCGCAATATACTGCACCACCGTTTCATTGCATTCCATTTTCATCTGATGAAATTTATCCAACAGTGGCATCTTGTTAAAGTCTCACTTCAATTTAAAAATAGAGTCCAATTTTTCAAGCATTTCTTTTGTGGATGAACAGCTTTCAATAAGCGTAAATTGTGATAATTCCATTGCCGATGATATCGTAAATATGGCTATTGCATCATCCTTTTCCCATTTTTCTATTTTTGCTTCATCAGTATCAGGCTTAATTTTAACGCCATTAGCAACTGTGAACAAACCTTTTGCCTTGAGAGCACAGTTTGGTAAAATCCTAGGAGAGCCCACACCCTTGGCGACAAACCGAAACAAAACGCCAAGCCAGAACGAGATTGCGCCAAGCGAAACGCAAGTGAATATAGCGGGACAAGGTGGATGCGTAATGAAAATATATGTAAACAATACAGAAATTAATCAAATGTATTTAAGATAAAAAATAAAAAAACAGCACTTACTTTCTTACTGCTGATCTTTTCCGAGTGGAGGGTACAGCGTAACAGCAGATTTAAAAAAAGCCTTGAAGGCCTCATCGCTAAGCGAATGACCATGGGAGCGTCGCCATATATATTCTGCGAGGTAATGGTCGAACATACCTTCGGCGTGGCTGGTATGGTTTCGAAGAAAACGTTTAATTGCCGACCATGTACCTTCAATACAATTTGTGTGAGCACCGGTATCAGGATCCTTAAAACATACGCTATAATTGACCTCCAAATGTTTAAAACCCTCATCTGACAAACACTTATACGCTTTCCAACAATCAGAAACAATCGTACTTCCAGGCAAGACCCATTCCTTAATCACACACAACAATTCCTCTTTCGTCCGTCGTTCAACCACTCGAAAAAAAACATCTATTCGTTCCTCTTTCTATACCTCCAAACACCCATTCTCCATTCACAGGCTTGCCTCTTCCATACTTCATTTTTCCAAACTTACTCTCGTCAATTTCAACAATAACATTTACTTCTCCAATTTTCACACTATCATTCACAATCGCATTCATACAAACCTCTCGACGAAACATAAACCAATCAACGACTGTATTCTTATTCAATTTCAATTCATTCACAACATAATCATTCATACATCTTCCAAACCACATTTTAGTTACACGCAAAATATCATACATACTTAACTTACTATTGGAAAACCACAAATTCTTTCTTATACTTCTGCAAACATCATGCCTATTCACACCTTTTTTTCGACATCTCCATTCAAATCCATCCAAAACAACACTCTTTCGTTCGTATAATCCCATTCGCTCATTACATTTAGGACATTCATAATTCGAAGCAATCAATCCTTCCTTCATATACCATTCAATCAATTCTTTCTTACCTTTCGCATTCAACAAAGTAAAAAATTCTAAAGTACACTCACTCACATACGCAGCCATATTTCCAGCCCGGTGCCCAACGACAAAATGACGAAATTCGAAATGCCCGCCGACAAAAAAAAGGCGTCATTGGCAGCGTGAACTGGGGCCATAACCTATTAATTTCAACTGGTTGAAATGTTTAATTAACATAGCAGTAAAAAGAGAATACACAAAGCGGCGACATACGCCTGGAACACATCCATAAAACTGAATTGAATTGAAGATTTGTGAGACTTATGCTACAGCCAGGCGGCCGGCTTTGTCTCTACATAGCGACCCGAAAAGGAAAAACATGGACGGGCAGACACTAGACCAACTAGCACGGAGAAACTAAACTTTGAAACATAAGCTTCGAATATGGGAGAAGGAAAGCGGCGAGAAGCCCCACCCGGGACCACAAAAACAAACCACGGGGAAGAAGAACCACGCAGACACCGCAAACCAACGACAAACAACAGATACAAAACAACACACACATGGACAAAAACAGAGATCATCCCCAACCAAGGGAGCGAAGCGTAAAACACGCCAGGGCAACCAGCCCACGCCACGAACTCGTAGCCGAATTAATAACAGAATCATAAGAAGGGTTATCTCTAATCCCAAGAGAAATAAATAAAGCACAACGCTGCACCCGGAACTTGGAGCAGCCGAGCAAAATGTGATCTGGCGTATCATTTTCATTACACGTGTCGCACAGAGGGGAACGAGCCATATTCAACTTATGCCAAAGATGGTTGCACTGAATCGTTTTGGTACGCCAGCGGGGAACCAGAACATCAATCTGGCGATGGTAAATCCACCTACGATGCGTTTGATTCTTGAGGTTAATAGCACCATACCGCTGACGATAAATGCTTCTATTCCATTAATCCTCCCCGGCAGCGTACATGTCACTTTTGATTCTTCTAATGATGTCTTCCGGCCTAACCACATTAAGTTGGTCAGTAGTGAAAGGGCCATGTCTACACATCTCATCGGCCACCTCATTTGGATAGATGCCCCGATGACCAGGGGTCCAGACCAGCCGAATGGAATTGATTCTCTCAAGAGCGTTAGTAATTTTACTATGCAGCAAAAGGATGACCGCTGGGGACTTCGAATGAGCCATATGAAGCGCCGAGAGAACGGAAAGGCTGTCAGAAGCAATTAAAACGTGATCAACTTCCTGGCCACAAATATCAATAGCCAGAACGATAGCTAGAGCTTCCGCGGTAAAGATTGAATTCAGGCGATGGGTTAACATGGCTTTCCCAGAATTAGTCGAGTGGTTGAAGGCCGCAATCGCCACTTTGTCGTCGGTCTTGGAGGCGTCAGTGGCGATCAAAACGCACTTTGGCTGGTAATTATTGATGAACTCAGCCCATAAAGCTGAAATCACAGAGTTCTGGAGATCTTTATTTTGAAAGGGGAGACCCTGCGTAACAATCTCCACCTGATGAGAAAGAAAAGTGCGGCCAGGGTCAAGGAAAAAGCTTGAGCCCAGATAGTACGTATCCATAGTGATATTCATGGTACGCAGCAAATCAGGGATATTGGATGAGTTTCCCGAAACACACCTATGAAGGTTACTATAAAGAAAAGATTTGGTATGGAGCGACAGGTGTTTAATAAGAAAACATTTATTAAGGTGCTGAATGCTGCACGCAATGCTGTTTTGGTGAACCTCAGCCCGAAGTACAGGGATCGGCGTCCACCGGGGGAGACCAGTGGTCAGACGGAGAGCAATGGAGTATAAGGCCTCCATGGTATTAGCGTCCCTCTTTGAAATCTGGGAATACAGGAAACCACAATAGTCAAAAACGCTGCGGATAACCGCATTCACGACTGGGATAAGAGTCCGGCTAGTGGCGCCACGAGTTTTAGACACCAAACCTTTTAGCATGTTTAGCCGACGGTGAGTTTTTTCACGCAGATACTGAACCTGAGGCGCGGTGGACATGGTTGACGACAGGACGCAACCCAGAATTTTGATATTTTTACTCCACGGAATAGGATGGCCGGAGATACGGCTTTCAGGGCAGGGAAACCTACCCCTAGAAAAATTTCTAGCCGTGCTCTTCGATGGGGAGAGAGAAAACTTCCAACAATTACACCACTTTAGAATGTTATCAAGAGCTGTTTGCAAATCATTGCAAGTGGTAGCAGGATCATCACCAATAGCATATACAAAAATGTCATCAACGTAAGTCAGTACAGTAACCCTGGACGGGGTCGTTTCGAAAATATCAAGCATATACATAGAGAAAAGAAAAGGGGACAGAACGCTACCCTGAGGAATACCAGACGTAACCTTTTGAGGGGGGGAAATGTGATTGTGCCATTTCACTTTAATGTTCCTATCCTGTAGCCACTTAGAAATCCATAATAAAACGTTTCCACCAACACCAACGGAAGCCAGCTTGTAAATCAACCCATTAATCCAAACGGAATCGTACGCCTTTTCAATGTCTAGGTTAACAAGGAGAATATATTTTTTGTTCAGGCGAGCTTCCTGGATATCAAGGTACAGCTTGGCCAAGACAGATTGGCTGTCCCGATTGGGGAGACAGCCACCGAGGCCGGGAGGAAAAACATTGTGGCTGATAGACCAGCGAGTGAGACGATGGAGAATAATGCGTTCAAAAATTTTACTCCAAACCGAAGTAAGAGCAATCGGGCGATACGAAGAAATCAGGGTACTGGGCTTCTTGGGTTTCAGAATGGGAAGAATAATGGCAGAGCGCCACTGACTCGGGACACTGGCCGTATCAAGGAGATTATTAAAAATGCCACCAATCTTGCAGAGGTTATTAGGATCAATGTGCTTGATTAGCTTTGCCGAGATGCCGTCTTAGGCACCGGGAGTGGTGGGTTTAGTAGCCTTGATCGCAAGCTGGAGCTCCAGAGTAGAAATAGGGTTGTTAAAATCCTCCATTACATTGGTAAGAGCGTACGGAAGGGGAGGGTGGTGTGAAGTAGGGTAAAGGTTCTGGTCGAAAAGGATAGCTTGACGATAGGGGCAATTGATACAAACACCCCGATAAAGCAAAGTCCCCCCAGAAGCCTGTAGGGTAGATTGCTTCTTAAGAATGCGATAGATGGTCTGCATACTGTTTTGACTATTACAGAGCTTGTTCCAAAAGCTACGAATGCTACATTTTATATGACGCCGTAAAAGACTTGAAAATTTTTTATACTGTAACCAGTAATCACGCGAAAAAGTCCGTTTAGCCAGCCGAAGATACTTCCTTTTCTGTCCCAATATCCAAGAGCACCTCGAGTTCCACCACTGTGGGTAGGACGTCCCAGTAATTCTTTGAGAGTGATTATTATCTGAGATAGCCTGTTTACTTGAAGACATAAGATCCGAGAAGGAAAGAGTGTTATGGCAATTCATGCTATTATTTAAATCTCGGCCAGCTCTAGTCCAATTGGTCCGAAGTCGAAAGGTAGTAGTAACACCCTGAGTGTAAGGGCCATAAAGCTGTAAGAACATTGGACAATGATCCGAGTCAAAACTATCAGGGTGGATATAAAATTTTACAATAGGGAATAAGTCTGGAGAAATAATAGCAAGATCAAGTGCAGAAGGTGAATTGTTAGCCATGAAACGGGTAGGAATGTCCCTGTTAACAATGCAAAGATCATTTCTAGCAACCCAGTCGAGAAACTGATTCACCGGGGCCAGGCCTTGACTACCCCGTTTTAGTAAATTTAAATTTAGGTCCCCCATGATAATAAAAGGTGGTTCAATATCATCAAGAAGAGAAACGAAAAAGCCAAGGTCAAAACTGCATCTGGGATTGTAGATATTTACAATGGTGAGAGGAGTATTGTTGACCCATAATTTAACAGCCACATACTCGATGAAAGGATGTTGAATGGGGAGAGACAGGTCGATGGAAGTAACATTGCGCTGGATCGCGGTGAGGACGATAAAACTGAAGTAAGCAACAACAGTGTTGCCAGTACACATTACATGTGTGTTGCCACAAAGTGACAACAGAATTAGAAATTCAATAAACACGAACGCTCAATTTTGCTCATAAAGGGCTTCGAAATTTGACAATTATCATTAGTAATTAACTGCCAATCTTTTTATCACTTACTGTCATTATTTTTCATTGTTTTATTTATTGATAGTTATTAAGCGATTTTGTATTGATAAAAAAATAGAAACTAATAGACCAATTCTGTGGTGATTGACCGTCTATCGTGAGCAATTATTTTAAGACTAAAAATAAATAAAGAAAATAAACAATGAAGTAACGAAAACAAAAATTTAAGTGTAGCAACTTTTTTAATGATTAATGTAAGATTTTTACAAATGCCATGTACATTTTAACAATAATGCGTAATAATTAATGTAATGCGTTTATATTTAAATACCTTTTCAGTTTTGTTATTTGATTTGTATACAAAAAGTTAGTATTACTATTAAGGTAGCTGTTAATTTTTAGAACATTAAATAATATTCTATTTTTTTAATTCAATAAAATTTTAGTAATTAGTTTTTCTGTAATATTAATATAATTGTATTAGATACAGTTTAATTCATATTTACATAAAGGGATAATTAATATTTATGTGCAAACTACAATTGTTCGGTTGATTATTTATAAAATCTGTATACCTATTGTACAATAAATACATATATACCAAGTTGTTTTTATTATCATCAACAATTTAATTCACAAAATCTTGACAAGTGAGCAGATACAATTTTTTCACTTGTCATAAAACACATAAATGATTACCAATAATATAATGAATAATCAGTGAATTTTATCAACAACATTAACCCAAAAAATTTTATTTTTTTTCAAAACCAATGAAAGTAAATATTTTTATAAAGGTATTTGAGTGAATTAGCATTTAATAATAGTCATGAATTAAAATGAAGAAAGTAAGAATATGTCCAACGAAATTCAGATCAACTGTCAATTTTATTGGAAAATAATGGTTATAAACAAACGTGAAAATGTTTAGATAAGCGAATATTTCCTGGTAAACATGAAGTGGGGAAGGTCACAAGACAAGTAGAAATACTCGTCTATTTGTTTTGTATGCGCCCGACGCCCCTTCCTAAGTACTACGCAGTACGTAGAAGTATAAAGTATAAACGAGTGTGGAAATACTCGTTTAGGCAAGGGAGTATTTTCTGGTAACAGGTACGGAAAAATACTCGTATACTTATTTCGTCCCCTCTCGCCGACTAGGCAAGGGAGTATTTTCTGGTAACAGGTACGGAAAAATACTCGTATACTTATTTCGTCCCCGCTCCTCGCCTGGCAGCAGGCCCAGATTTCCGCATGGGCAAGTGGGGCACTTGCCCAGGTCCCCCAAACTTATGGGGCCCACCTAATTTAATATTAAATTGTACATATTTTTGAAAGTGTGGTTTTTGGTTTACACAGTAAATGGGGGCAGTGGGAGATACAGAAAAAAAATCCTGGGTGGAGCACAGTGCACCCACTATAGTAAAAGCATACTTACATCCATAAGCGTTTCTGGTTTATTTATTTAATTTTTTTGGGGTGGGTGGGTGTAATAACTTCAGACTGATCTATTTTGAATTTCAAAAGAAAATTTCATGAATTTATTTATTAGCATCAAAAAGTAAATTAATAAATTAACTCTTATTATTATTGTAATTATTTTTCAAATTTTTGATTTGTTGGTCGAAAATTTTTTGAATTTCCGGTCCCAACTTATGGGGAACCTGGGTGAGTGTCCCACATGTTCATGTGGAAATCTGGTCCGGGAGGGGGAGGCATGTACTCCCCTCTGGATCTGTCTTTGGAGGGGGCCCCCAAAGTCTCCTTTGCCCAGGGCCCCATTGGGTCAAAGTCGGGCTCTGCCTGGCAGCCCTATTTATTCGCCTGGCGGGAGTATTCTATCGTTTGACACGTACGCCTTACTAGGGAGTATTTTCTGGTAACAGGTAGGGAAAAATACTCGTATACTTATTTCGTCCCCGCCTGGCGGCGTTCCCCCGCCTATCGTTTAATACATACGCCGACCTGTTACTTTTGAAAATCGGTAACAGGTTCAAAGTTTAGTTAGCACACCTGTTACAAAGTAACAGGTCTAGTATCTCCCATCCATCCCTAACGCTTATCGCTTACGCGCTTTATTTATGTTTCTTACCGTGTTCTAAATAATTAAAAGAGAAAAACATTGGCGACAAAATTTCGCAGCTTTTAGAATGGATCAAGTACTGGAATAACATTGATCTAGGTGCTGGAAAAATAAACGTTATTCAAGTAAGTTTAATTTACAGGTTTTTTTTCTGCATTGTATGACAGAACTGTTAAGAAGTTGAAAGTGATATAAATGATTTCTACGTTTTACGCTATTTTTTTGTGAGTGAAGTTAAATGTTAATACAATACGTATAACTATTAAATCGTTAAATACTGCATGTTCCGCTATGGTATAGCATTTTCAGCAAATTAGTAGATTTTTACTTTCTGGTCGATATTGGCGTGCTATTAAAATATACGCTCAGCGATTTCAAGAAATTGCTAAAAGTTGCCAATCTGATTTTTCTGATAATTTTATTTACAATTTTTATCTAAAATGTATAAATATATCATCATACAAGTCAGACATACCGTGTTTAGCAATTTTCCTGCTTATGAGTTTTACAAATGTTTTTTGAACTGTTAATGAATGCGGTGAATGATAAAATAAGTGTTGAACAGATCCATATCCTGTGCCGTTGGGCAGGAAATTGTCAAACTCCCCAAGTGGAGTTCTCATTCAGGAAAATAGTATTTCTTACTGTTTTGCCTGACAATCCTCACTTTGTATGAAAATTTAACAAGTAGCTACTAAACAACATTATAATATTTGAATGAAAAAATATTGAATACAGCATTTTTCTGGAGTAAATAATTAAAACAGCCTAAATATTTCCTTAGTGTCTAAAATGTATCAACTAAAAAGTAGGTGAAAATTTAAATTTCTAAAAAATATATCATACGATAGTGTGGAGACAATAAATTCAAAATACAAGAATTTTATTTTCATAAAAAATCTTAAAAGTTATAAATTAAACATGTAAATACTTCAAGATAGATACAAAAATTGTAAAAAAATAAGGAAAGTACATAAAATTTAAACATATGTAGCAAGATAATTTCAGCGTATATAGAAGAATGAAAAAAAAATTATGACAATAGTATTACAGGTAAACTTTTGGAACAAAAACTAAAATTTAAAATATTTCCAAAGTATAAAATTCAATTTATAAAAGTAATAACCGAGATATGAATAACCAAGGGTAAGCTGCCATCTTCCTGATTGTATTCCATGAAAAGAAAGAAAATAAAAATATTATGAAAAGAATTCAAAAGATTTTTCATTAACTGAACTTATAATTTGTTATGCGAAGGTAATTTCGAATGTCACTGGCTAAAAACATCTAAATGATCATCATTCAGTTTCGATTAGTTAAAACTGGAAAAAACCAGGTGACATTTCTGAGATATAATCACTGACCTTTGTTGATGTAAGCATGAAGCTTAGCTGGATCAGAATTACAGAGTATTAAGCCATTAAACTGAATAATAAAATCTTTATGGGGGAAGTCCCATTTGCTGTGCTGGAAAATTTGGTGATTTTTTGGGGGTGATAAATCTTTCAGTATTGACAGATGGATTGGAGATAAATCTCTTTGCTTCTGCCAATTTCGCAGTATTTTTTCAGTTAGACAGCACTTTAAGTACTTTTTAAACCATTACTTTTTCACACTAATGTGAATATTTAAATGCATTAGATTATTCTTATTGGGAAAATTTGTAATTTTTTTTGGAATTTTGAACTTTTAAACAAAGTTTATTACAATAATGTGATTATTTAAAAAAAGGGAAATGCTTTTTGTGGGACTACTCTAGATTTGTGTGCATGGCCGCCATCTTGGATTTTTTTGCACCAACTTTGGTGATTTTACCGTGTTTTGAGGAGTGGAAAAATTCTCGTCAATGTGTTTTAAGCGGTGTTTTCAAAATGCTGGACTTTTTTTAGCTTTTTTAATAAAAACCACCTGTTTAAATTATGAAGCTTAGAAAAAATTTTGAAAAATTATTTAAACATCGGACTTAGATTTATTTTTGGGTTTTTAATAAAAACCATTTTTTTAAATTATGAAACTTGGAAATTTTTTGAAAAAAATCATTCTCAAATATTGGAATTTTTGTTTTTCTTTTAGCTTTTTTTATAAAAAACACCTTTTTAAATTATGAAACTTAGAAATATTTTTGAAAAATCATTTAATCGTTAGACTTAGATTTTATTTTATTTTTTTTTTTGGCATTTTTAATAAAAACTACCTTTTCAAATCATGAAACTTAGAAAATTTTTTTTAAAAAAGCATTCGAATATTGAAGTTTTTTTCCACACCACCCAAGAGGTAAAATTTCCAAGACGCATTTTGTTTTCATGTGGTATCGGCCAGACCCCTAATCAAAGTGTATTTTTTATGAAAAATCATAACTTTTCAAAAAAAATAATTGTAGATTTTGCTGAAAGGTTAGTCTTTTCACAAACAGCATTCGATTTAGGATTACCCACATTAGTATGATTTAATTTAATACCAATAGTTTTTGTAAAGTTAGTAAAAATTTCAGAAGTAAATTGGGTACCAAGGTCAGTTAAGATTAAGGAATGTCTGCCAAATTTGCAAATATAACTTAATAAACACTCAGTGACTGCCTCCGTGGTAATTTTGACAAGAGGAAAAAGCTCTAAATGCTTTGAAAAAAGATCAATGATAGTCAAAACATAGGTGTTATTTTTTAAAAGGACCAAGAATATCCATAGAAACAGCCTTATTAGGTAAAGTGGGAATAAGGTTTGCCTGAAAAGGTGTTGATACAATGGTGTGAGGCTTATTAACAGAACAAAGGTGGCATGATTTTAAAAAATTTACTGTATCAACATACATGCCTTGCCAAAAATAACGAGCTTTTAGAAAATCATATGTCTTCTCAGTGCCAAAATGAGAGACGTGACAAATTTTAAGAACCTTATATTTTAAAGAATGGGGAACAACAATAATATGAGAAGTAGTATTAATTTTAGATTTATCCCAGCATAATAATTTAGAAGCATAATGAATATAAAACTGTTGAATTTTGAAGACTTGGCAGAGTAGGGTTGATTTAGATAATTAATAATTTTGATCAATTTTGAATCCCTACTCTGTTCTGCCAAAAATGTGGATATGGAAATATCAAGAGGAGGGTCATTAGTAATGGGAATAGCTGGAGAATTTTGAATATGGTCAGTAGTTATAGCATTTACAGAAGTTATAGGGAGGACATCCTCACTATTAATAATTTCAGGATTAGGGGCTCAATTTTGAGAAGGAGGATCACAGGTGAGGTGAGAAAAATAATCTGCCAAAACATTAATTTTACCAGGAATATGTTCATAAATGATGGAATATTCACTCGTTTCGAGTAACCCTCTAGTTACAATATCAGTAGGAGAAGTGTATGCTTATAGTTGATGACAGGTTTGCTATCAGTTAACACAGTAAAAGTTCTATTGTATAAATAATATTTAAATGCAATGATAGATTTGTAAAGTGCGAACAATTCTTTTTTGAGGGTGGAATAATTTTTCTGACCTTGTTTATGTGACTTACTAAAATATGATATAGGTAATAATTTATCAACAAACTTCTGCATCAAAATGCCAGAAATAGTCATATTTGATGCATCAGTGTTTAAATAAAAATCCTGATCCCACATGGGTAGTTTGGTTTAGAAAAGAATATTGACTGAAAGTTATTAAAACACTTTTGATGATATGGAGACCAAATAAATTTAACTTTAGGTGAAAAGATGTCAATTAAAGGTTGAATAAGAGCAAAAAAATTCAGTTCAATCATTTCATTGGTTAGAAGGGGTTGCTAGTGGAGGTACCAAAACTCAATAATTATCGCCAAGCAAAACGCGCCAAACCCTGGCAGAAAAATCCAAGATGGCGGCCATGCACACAAATCTAGAGTATCCCCCCTTTTTGTAGATATTTTCACTATAAGAAATTTTATGTATTGCTTTTTTTGGGGTGATCTCCTTTTTTTATTTTTTAATGGCAGATGCAATTGAGACTACACAAAATCCCTTCTATAATTGTTTCTTCAAAACGTGGCTTTCTAATAAATTATAAAATTCTATTTTGTTTCTATTTGATTTGTTTTTAGGTATCTGACTACCTTTAAAACGTTGATTTTGATGAAAATTCTTTTTATTCTTTTTTTCTTAAAGAAAATAAATTTTTGTTCCTAAATCTGCCCTTATATTTTATGTATGATCATTAGAAAGGAAGTGTGGGTGATTTAAAGATCAGCAGCAGCTATAAATTTTAATACAAGTTGAAAATTTTAATTGTTTTTATCTGAAGAACTTACTTTTCATCAAAAATGTAAACTACTATTGTAGTAACTCAAAATTTGACCATGATATGTCTAAAATTTTCCACATTTTTCATAATATTAAGAATGCAATGAATTACAGATTTGGTTCTAGATATCTTATTTGTTGATTTATAGCTGCATTTATATAAAATCTCATGACAAATTATTAAAATTTTACATGTAATTCCATATAATGAAATGTATTTTTTTAGATTTTACAATATCAATAAGCTTTTAGTTCATTACGCTCAGGAGGTACTTATGTACATATGAAAAAAGAAATTAATGTTATATATATAATCTTTTTTTTAGAGCTAGAGCTGTTTTTGTAAAAATTTGCGAAATTTTAACCCAATTTTGTAAGAAGTTGCATAGTCATGGTCTGTTTTTTCATCTTTTTCGTTTTTTGGTGTTGTTCCACTTTGAAAAATAAGGCAGAAATTTATGCAAGTATGGTTTTTTTAATAAAAGTGCTCTGAAGGTAGTCGGATACTTTAAGCCTAAGTGACGCCGAAAAAAATGGTGTTGCTTACATAAGTTGCATTATTCTGAGTTTTCCGTGTTTAGCAGAAACTCAGAAACAATGACAAATAGTACTAAGTGGTACAAGATACGGAACTCTTCCCACATTTATCATATAGTTTACAACTGAATTGTAGCAGAACATAAATAAAGGAACCACTTATATAATCACCACATTCGAGGCTATAAACAATTGAGTATTTTCCCATGCATTCATGTGTTTGGTGGTGTTTAAATTTCATTCCATGCTTAAAATATATTAAAATTGTTAAAACATACATTCTTATCAAAGTTAACAAACCATTGTTTATGTGCTTAAATTTTTTTTAATTACAATGAAATTGATATGCACTGTTAATTTTATGCGATACACAGAGATAGAACTATTTAAATAATTAAAATTTCCACATAAATTACGAACTGATACTAAATTTGGTTAATTTTTATAGCTTGGCACCATGTGCAGTAGGGTGGACTGAAGCAGGGGGTTAAAAACTTTTTTTAAAAATTCAAGATGGCTATATGTCCAAAAGTGGTCTACATTAGCTTTTATTTACAATGAAAATTTTCAGTCCAATTGCACAATATTTTTCGGTGCTGCAACGGCTTTGAAAATTAGAAAAAACATCCAAAAATACAAATATTTTAAATTTTAACATTCAGAGATAATATTTATCAAAAAGAAAGAAAATGATATTAATATTCATAAAATGAATGAAAAAAGTAAATTATTTGAAGGTATTTAAAAAGTTTACTTTTTTTTTTCAAATTTCGGCAGTCCTTACAAGGAAGAAATTGGAGATCTCATAAGTCCATCTATTGCTTCTAGACCAGAAGCTTGTGTTACAAGTCTAACACACCTCTCAACCACTTGAGAATGACAAGGGAATCTGAAAATTTGATTTTTCTCAGGTGCATTTTCTACCATTTCTTTCAGATGGTTCTTGGTAAGTGATTTTGTTTGAGGTGGTTTTGTGATGGTTTCTGCTTTCCATTGTATCATATCGGCGGGATCTTTGTCATCAAAATTAATCATTGGCTCTTTGAATTTTCTAAGAGGTTTTGAAGTTGATGATTTTGAAGTTCAAACTTTCTGAATTAATCTGACACAAAGTTCTCTAACGTCTTTCGTCGCAGATCATAGCAATCAAAATGTTTTCTGGATGCATTAAGTATCCATTAGTTTGTATAACTTTATCAACAATAATTTTTATATTAGATGTTAAGTATCATGATCTTTTTATATTGTACAAATGGACAGACCCTTCTTTATGCTTATTATCTATTTTGATGTTGAACTACATTGGATCATAAACATTCATGATAAATGGTACCAAATTTTTAAAATTTTCGGATGCATTAACGGTTGCTATGTACAATCGCAATATTCTATTTGTGGTTGTTAACCATCTAGAATGTGTTATATTACCGGGATGCCTGGCGGCTAAACTATCTGTGATAGTTGCTATACAATAAACTATATCATACAAGTACTTTTGATCTGTGCTTAGTTCTTTTGTGTCTATTTTTGGTAAATTTTGCAGGTATTATTTGAAATGCAGCAATGGCTAACTGTTCACAAGATTGAATCATTTTCTCAATTTTACTAGAAAATTCTGAGGGTTCTGTTGTTTGTCCATCCAACTTCTGAAATAAATAGCGTAATTATAGCTCATTTAGACTCAGAAGGAATATGAACCATTGCAATGGATGTTCGATGCAAACATCAATGTGACGAATTACTCCATTGTGAATTCCAGTTTTGACAGCAGTACCATCATACCTTATGGCAATGAAATCACTAAGGTTTATGTTCTTTTGAAGGTAAAGCATTATAGATTTTGCAATTTCATCAGCTGTTCTGAGAGATACACTCGGTTGACCAAGATATTTGGATTAAAGTTTGGATAAGAATATGTTCTTCATTGACTGTCATTCTGTAAAATTTAGCACCTCTCTTATTCTGCACAAGAGTTTTATCTTTCCAACCACCAAAATAAATAGCATTAACTACCTCGCTTTTATCCACCATGTTATCCCTTATTTCTTGACGTTTGCATTTTTGTTCACATCTGACTTTATTCCAGTTGATAATAAGATTACTATTATCTTCTGTTAAAAAGTCTACATCTTTCAGCACAGAACTTGCTATTATAGCAGTTGAAGTCTTAAAAAAAATTTTTATTGAAGATTTTATGTGACTTCTACATTTTAATATTTAAAAATTTGGAAATATCTACATTAACTTAATATATATGAAGGTTGCTTTTATTTTTCTAATGCTCTCTGGTTAGAAGTTCCTCATCAGTTCCATATGGGCTTGAGTCTGAAGAATGCAGTTTATATAGCACCACAGGGGTCAGAGTATGTCTTAGCTAGTTGTTGACTCAAATTTAACCGCACACCGCTAAGGGCGACATCTGGGGGGGGGGGGGGGTCGTACCCTCTCCCACCCTCTCTGACTACAAAGAGTGACTTTCCGGTCAACGGATTTAACGTGCCCATATGCAGCCTAGATACAAAGGTATTTAATGGCGTGCGTTGAGATTCGATTCGAGCACTCTCATCACTGAAAAACATCGTGCTACCACAAGGCCACCTCGAGCCCGCATATATGACGGTAACAGAGTATAACAGTAAATTACTTTGCACTGGAAAGTTCAATATCTGAGTTCTTGTTATTCATGCTTTTGATCAGGCCAACCTTAGCCATAGCAGGGCCCAATTGCAGAAATTTTGGTGGGGTCCTCCAAAATTCTAATATACAATTATTAATATATTTTATAAAAAAAAAATTAATTTTGTGTGCACCATGCATTCTAAACATTTCTTCTTAAGAAACATTTCAAGATTTACAAAATCTGTTTAAACTGATATTTATGACAGCCTTGATATGATTTTTCAAAATTTTGTATTGTAAAAATTATGCTTGGTCAGTTTAGAGCTAGAATATAACCTTTGCAGTCATTTTGATAGCTTTGCATTTCATGTTGAAGTTGCTTACTCATAATCTGTTTTGTTGACATTTAGTTACATCTAACTTTATTTTAAGCATTTATAGAAGCCTTAAAAATTTTTTTTTTAAGATTTTATGTGACTTCTACATTTTAATATTTAAAAATTTGGAAATATCTACATGGATTTAATTTATATGAAAGTTCTTTGTATTTTTTCTAATTCTCCCTGGTTGGAAGTTCCAGATCAGCCCATATAGGCTTCAGTCTGCAGTTTGTGGTTTATATAGCACCACAGGGTTCAGAGTCCGTTTTAGGTAGTTGCTGACTCAATTTTCACCGTGCACCACTTGGGGCGACATCTGGGGAGATCGTACCTTCTCCCACCCTCTCTCACCTCACAGAGTGACTTTCTAGTCTATGGATTTAACATACCCATATCTGGCCTAGAAACAGAGGTATTTAATGACGTGCATCGGGATTTGATTTAAGCACTCTCAGCACTGAAAGTCATTGTGCTACCAAAAGGCCACCTGGAGCCTGTATATATGAAGGTAACAGAGTATAACAGTATATTACTTTGCACTGGAAAATTTGGCATGCGAGTTCTTGTTATTCATGCTTTTGATCAGGACAACCTTAGCCATTGTGGGGCCGAATTGCAGAAATTTTAGTGGGGTCGTCCAAAATTCTTATATATAATTAATGATAAACATTTCATCTGAAGTATGAAAGACAAAAATTAGGAAGGTGGTCATATTTCCTTTTTTATGTACATTTATAAGAAAAGAAAATTAAGAAGTAGCTAGACTGCATATATTTTATTCACAGATAAAAATGTCAAATTTTGCTATTTTTTTAATAACGAGATCATTTATAAATTGGTATAATTTTAATTTCCTAGTTTCTACGTGCTCAATAGACAGTATTGCAAGGCTGTTGCATCTCTCCTGTGATATTGTTGACCTCAGGTATGTTTTTATTGATTTTTATCAAGAAAAACTTCATTTTCCCAATTCTATAGTTACATGAATGGTTAAAAATATCTTTAATGATGTATATATGCATTAGAAAAGCTAGTGGCTGTTATTTGTAGCAATTGTAGATTTTTTAAAGGGTTCCCAAAACAGTTGGTTTTAAGACTTCTATTTCTTCAACCAGAATATAGCTTTCTATGTCTACATCTTTTATAGGCATTATTTGGTCATTATTCTAAATTATTTTTACATCTGTCAAAACAATTTCTAGTTACTGATGCATATTTCCGATGTTTGTTTTGTGGAATTGTCTGGAATAAACTTCTGGAGCCTTTCTAGGCTTGTGTGGTATTTGTTTAAAAAAAATGCACCCCAAGCATCTCTTTCCAGTTATTTATTGGTTCATCCACATACTCGTAATTGAATATCTTTTTTTCATTTTTGTAAATGTGTTTCCCTAAATTCTGGAGTGACTACTAAATAAGTCACAATCTCTTTGGCTCCAACTGACACCTGTTCGAAACCTGTCTGGCTATCTTTTATCAGGCATTCAAGAAGATTTGTAAATGATCACAGTACTTACTTTCAAACATATTTAAAATATTTCTTTGCGTTAATCTCTGTGCTAGCAAAGGGCCCAGTTGCATCTAATAAGTCCAATCAGATCAAAGCAGTCCTGCCTTTGATAATTAATTCTTCACATATTTGCTGTACTTTTATGCATAGTATTCCTAAGGCTGTCTTTTGATTATTCATATCATTTTAATTCTGTGATGGACTGTGGTGAGTTTGGTTTCACAGACTTCTTAAACTTTTATAAAGAGAACATTGACTAGTAGCCAGAATGTGTTGTCTTAATTTAGACATGTAAATCTTCTCAGCAGAAAAATTGTGGATATTTTGTATTTTTCACATTGTATGTTATCTCATCAAATCATCTTTTGGTAAGTGAAGTTTCAGTCGGTATTTAGCTTTTTTAAACCATTCAACTTTTTAAAAGAGTTTTTCAGAAACTTTCAAAATTTTGCAGGCCTCTCTTTACAAGAGATTCTCTATGGTAGATCTTGTATTTCAGTTTCTAGTTTTAATTGTTCTTTACTTGCTACAAGAATAAGCAATAACTTTTTAGCCTGAAAAGACTTTATGACCTATCCACTACATTTCTTTGTACTCTAAATACAAGGATTTTTGATTCACCAAGTCCATTAGAAAATATGTCTTAAAGACAATATTCGTACTTTTGTAATCAGATTGCACTCCAAAATGCCAATTTTTGCATGTTTCTCCCGTCGAATCTTCAGTTTGTTCTGTACAGAAGCTATATACTGCAGGTATGCAAGATGCTTTATATGCATAGCAGTGAAAATGCCGGGCTCAGGGAAAGCACCCAATTATTTTATGTTTTTAGTTGATTTCTATTTTCTTAGATTTTTGTGAATATTGTAAATCTTCTCTCATTTCTCACTAATATGTGAGAATTATTTCTCACTTTAGATCTGTAGGAATGTATATAGATGACAGGAGGCAATGGTGGCTCTGTGGTCTGCGAGACTCTAGACAAACATTTTTGAGACCTTAAATAATCTTGAGTGAAATAAGCCAGGTTTTCAATTAAAGGCAATGTTCATATTAGTATGTTTTTAACATAACAAGAGATTTTCTGTAATATTTCCTAGACAAATATTTGAAAAATAATAACAATATTAATATTTGGAACATAAAAATTCTGTATTATTTACTGGAATGCAATAAGGAATCTACTACTCATCAAGAAAGAAACCTTTTGAATGAATGCTAAAATGTTGTAACTGAACTGAAATGTTAAAATGTTATTAGGGGGATTAAAATTGAACATGAAAATTGAATTGTCACTAATATTGGGCAATGTCATTCATATTATAGGACACTAATAAAAATAAACCTGTGACTAAAAATATTCTAGAATGATACATACAATAGATAATGATTATACAATAGAATAATTATTCTAGCATAAATTTATTTTTATGAAATAAAATTATAACACATTTGTAACTTAACGGTATAGGTAACTGAGAAATTTACTTGGAATTTACGAAACAACTTTTCTACTTTTAGCAGCCCTTAAATCATTAATAATTGTGGAAAAGTTCAATTTTGAAGCAATGTATCATTCAATTGACAAAATTGCAAGTAAAGACAACCTTTCTTGATACATGGTGCATCTCAAATTGGTCTTGATTAACTTTTAACTTTGAGAACGATCTTTCAGCACTAGCTACAGATACTGGAATAGTCAAAATAATTATCATAACCACATAGATGTTTGTCTAAACATGGTTAATACTGTTCTCAAACATGTACTTTAGAACATCTCTAACTTTTAAGTCTTCAGGTATAGTTCATCTTAACATCTTCAGTTCTTGGTAATGTTCTGCAAGTATATTAGAGTACAATTTTCCTTGACTTGCCACAGTGAGAACATCCTGAAGTTGATGGAAACTATGGAGAATTTCTTTATTAGGTTATTCCTTTAACTGATTTATGTCATGAATAAACCCATAATTTTGTTCATAGTTCTTCAACTCTGAAGACCTTGAAGTACAGCCCTGGGAAATAATGTCAATAATCATCTAAAAACATGGTGTATAAAAATCATGATTTTTTTTTACAAGAAATGAAAAAAATCTGATATTTTTAATTTAAATCAGATTTTTAAACGTTTTGAACACAATTTTTTTTAATTTCAATTTTATGTGATATAAAGTATTATATATACCATAGATTTAAAATTATATACTATACTACTGTATAACTAATGTATAAATAGGAATTAAATATTTTCAAATTTAAACATTCCTGATCATTATGAATAAAATAATTTATAATAATTTAAAAACAAAAGGGGAAATGAAAGAACAACCAATAATAAAATTATTTCTAACTAAAAATCAAAAAAGTAAATATTTCGTTTTATTTCGTTATCTACAATTATCAAAATATTTTAAAATTATTTAGTTTCATTTAAGATACAGTAAGTGTACTATCACAGTGACATAATTTATAAGTAAAGAAGTCCAATACACAAAATGGAGTGCATACATTTATGAATAGAAAATGAAATATTTCATACTCTATCATGAAAAAGGTTTTTAATTGACTGTTGCTTTTTTTTTTTATCTGATTGTTTATGAGGAGGATGGTGTGATTTTCTCTAACCAAGAAGTGTTTTAATCGTTATAGCTTATTCTTCATCTGATTTCCTGTAGCACTGAACTGTATTGTAGAGTTCTGACCTAAATGTTTCCACTCTATGATGCTATCTTGAAATCATTTGACTTGATACACAAAATGAAAAATGTTATGAGATTACCTTATCCTGCAAGAACAAAATAGTTTTCCAATATTCTCTGAATCACACAATCGTTTTATTTATTTTATTTTGCAGTATAAAGGTAATTCAAGATAATCAATGTAATTCGAATTATTCTTAATTTTAAATTTTAAGTCATAGCTTTTCTATAATTTATAGTAAAACTATTTTATTATTATCAACAACAAGGTTGAAGAGTATTTAAAAGATAATACTATAAGTCAATTCGCATTTTTGGTTCCAGTGTACATTTTTATAGGTATAGATAATTTTTATAATACACTTTTATAGAAATAGATCATTTATTTCTAGTACATTTATTATGTAGGAGTCCCCCCTTTGTGCTCACATAGCTCGCTTAGTGGGTGTATGCAAATCAGAATTGTAAAAATGTTTACAAGTTCTAATCACGCAATCATGAAGAATATCATAAATCGGTAGCATTACTCTTTAGTCATAGACTTTGTTCAGGGCTCATTTGCCCAACATCCACTATGACTACAATAGAAAATAAAGATATTTTATCCATGGAAATGCATAAAGGAGCATTTATAAGAATAAACTTTAAATTAAAAGCTTACGTAACCATTGAATAACCATCCGACAAAATAGAGAAAGTTTTAAAAATTAATGACAAATGAGAAAGACGTGCCGAAATCAGGATATATAAAATTGTTTGGAAAATTTTGTAGTAGGGTAAGTGAGAACGCAGGCTTAAAACCCTAAAAAGTGTAACTTAAAAAAAAAAATCAAGTGTACTTTGTAGGAAAATTCTAGTTCTACTGTTTTGTTTAGTTTTTATTTACAGGAAAAAAAATTGTAAAATGGAAAATTTTTTTTTGCCTACGAAACCCTTGCATTTTAACTAAGGTACCCAAGTTCGAGTACTAGGTCCCCCCCCCCCCCCCCCCCCCCCAGAAAAAAAAATCATAAGTTATTAACCACACTGCATAGAGTTAGTTTGAAAATATCCACTTATTCATTAAGAAATGAAGGATACAGATAAAATATATATAAACCTTTTTTATTTTTCAGTATTACTTCAGTACTGCAGGGTTTTCACTTGCCCCATAAAATATTCTGTCGGGGCAAGTGAAAACAGTGAAATTTACCAGATTGAGAAAGAAAAATGAAAGAATATCAAGTAGTTTTGTGTGGTCTGTTCTTGATGATTGCTCTAATGTACCAGATGACGACTTTTTAGTATTCCTGGAAAGCGCGGTAAACTAAATGTTTCCGTGTCCTTTTGGTCCTCCAATATTCAGTAAGGCCTAGGCAAAGGGAAAAAAGCTTCAAGTAGTATAGAACATGTAAATAAACTGCAAATTTCAGTAGTAAGCTGGTGGAAAAGATTTTTTTTTTTTGTTTTGACCTTTTAATAGAAGTTTTCATTTGTTACAATATTCAAATAACTAAAGAAAAAATATTCATGAAAAAACATTCATTTAAGGCATAAAAGTTGTGAATATATTTTAAAAAAAATAAAACTATAAATGTAGAACATATCCAAAAGTATGTATGCAAATTTTCTTACAAATATAACAACTTGTTAAAAACTTATTTAGATTCAAAGTGGAACTATAATATTTTGCGTTTTCACTTACCCCACTTCACCCTAATACAAAAATCCAAAAACGTCATTTTTTAGAAAAATTGAACTCTCATTAAAAACCTGACATAAAATTAAACACACACCCCATCCCCCCAAAGAAATAATAAATTTAAAAAATTGATAATATAAAATGAAAAATATGAGCAAATTATAATATACCAATATTTTGTAAATATAGAAATATATAAAAAACCCAATTTTTTTTCAAAAATTTCTTTGATTATTTTCGCCTTAAATTAGCAGTAATCACCCAGCTACTAAACTTGAAAACTTTTTTTATTCTGAAAACAAAAATTAAAATGGGAAAAGATCTGTGAAATGTACAAATAAAGCGGTAAAACAATTATTATCAATTCATTAATCATTCATTACGAAGCGGTAAAGACGACATTTCAGTACGAAAAAATACCGTTCATAAACAAACCCCCTCCCGCACGTCATAAAACGAGCACGTACTTTACCCAAAATTTTTATTACAAATATATGTAATGTAATTATTTTTCTACCGAAATGTATAAATGTAAATTTTTTTCTCCTTTTACGGCTGTGAAATTGTTTCTTTACTATCATACCGAGTTGTGTCAAATCATTATGTGACTTTTTCAGATTCAAGTCACACTTCATATTCATTCGGCATATTTTATTTACAACACGGAGAGTCGAGAAAAAAAATTACAAAAATAAATTGCTTCAGAACTAACAGGGGTAAAACTTCTTTAAGCAGTTCTTAGTTAATATTTTTGTGAAAATTTAAAATTGTTATCTCAAGTAATTTTTAAGGAGCATCACATCGTAACCGTGTGGATTTATTTTGTTTGGAATTTTCATTACGTGTTTATAATCTCGTAATACAATATTTTAAAGGGCTAGTGGCGGCCCTGTGGTACAGCGCGCTGGTTTTCGGTGCTGAGGGTGCTCAGATCGAATCCCGGCGTTGCGCCACGAAAAATACCTCCGTTCGTGTTGTCTCTTCATAGGGGGTAATTCTGTCTGCCTATATGATGCCCCCATAAGAAAATGGACAGTAAAAACTGCGGCGTAGTGAGTGCGAATGTTTGATTACAAGTGCCTCCGCATTGGTTATAAAAATAATATTTTAATGGAGTTGGTCTGGAGAAGACCTTATCAGCCGTGAATTCCTGACGTATATCTCACAGACTACAATAGGTCCACAGATAGCTGTTTTGAAATGTTTGATTCACATTATCTAAAGCAGCGGTTCTCAACCTGGGGGGTGCGCCCCCCTGGGGGGGCGTAGAAGAATTTCAATTGAGGCGTGATTAAAACAGTAAAATAAAAAGTAAAACTAACTGTAATTTACTGTACTCAATTTTGCGGTCACAATGTAATCATAACATATTTTCGACATACGAACACGAATACGATAATTGTCGTACACGATAATTGTCGTAATTGTAAAAACACTATAATTGTCGCACGTCTGGACGTTGAAAGTGACCTGAGGTGTTCTTTGTAACAGTTACAACCTAATATTCAAAAACTTGTCAAGGACAAACATTGTGAGCCCTCTCATTAATGTTGTGAAAGTGACTTTTATTACATGCCAACCTCATCTACAGGGTGGCTAATAAATACTGTAACACTCCAAAAAATAAGAGTTAATTTTAATCGTTTGGAAAAACAATTTATCTATCTATTTGTGTGATTGGCAACTTTTTGTAAGCGCAGACGATTTTTGTTTAAAGTAAAACATGTAGAATATTTTTAAAGATGGAAGCCTAAAGGTTAATGGTTAAACAGCTTTTTGATCGCGGATTTTCTGCAGGTAAAATATTTAAGCAATTAAAATGCCTTAGTTTTAATAGGACGTTTATATATGGGACTATAAATCGATTATTGGATACCAATAGATGTAAAGATCGACCAAGGTCCGGTCGTCCACGCACTGTTCGTACAAAAGAACGTATCAAAAGAATTCGTGAAAAGATACGAAGAAATCCACAACGTTCTGCAAATAAAATGGCTGCAGAAGAGAACATCAGTAGCAGAACTATGCAACTTATCATAAATGAAGACCTGGGTTTTCGCCCTTATCGCAAAAGAAAAGTTCAAGGTTTGACTACTGCACAAATAGTAAAAAGGTTACAAAGATGTAAGAAATTGCTGAACCGGCACGGTAGCAAAAGTGTTGAAAAAATAATTTTCTCTGATGAGAAGCTGTTTTGTATAGAACAAAGTTATAATGCTAAAAATGATGTTGTATATTCAGCAACCTTCGAGGATATACCTGAAAATCTTCGAACTGTTAAACGCTTTCAGAACAAGAATTCTGTTATGGTTTGGGCTGCAGTGTCACACAATGGAAAACTGCCTCTGAAATTCATCGATAAAGGGGTAAAAATCAATGCTGAATATTACAAACAGGAAGTATTGGCTACACGTTTATTACCACATGCTAACAGATTGTATCCCAAAAAGAATTGGATATTTCAGCAAGATTCTGCACCGTCCCACCGATCCAAAACAACACAGGAATGGCTCCATGCCAATTGCCCGAAGTTTATCAAGCAAGAAGATTGGCCACCTTCTTCACTAGATCTAAATCCTTTAGACTATTGCATTTGGGGGATTTTAGAGTCTAAAGTAAATGCTAAGCAGCACAGAAGTTTGGACTCCCTCAAAGCTTCCATACGGAGTGAATGGGTCAAATTACCTCATAAAATGATTCGTGCCGCAATAGGACAGTGGCGTAAGAGATTATCTTTAGTAATCGATAAAGACGGCGGTTGATTCGAGTAAAATTATTTCATGGTAAACTTTCATGTATAATGTTCATAATATTGTTGTATTTTCCATTTTCTATTTCATCTGTGTGTAATTAAATGATTCGATATTTGTCACAGTATTTATTAGCCACCCTGTAGATCCTTGATTACCTCAAATATATTTGATCTGTATTTAATTCTTTGATTTCATATGTTATAATAATGATATGGTCCAAATTAAGATATGTGTAGTAAAATTAAATTTTTTGTATGAAATTATCTATTCTATATTTTCATTTAATAACCGACTTCAGTTTCAAATTCCGGTTGTACTACATGCATTGACCACATATGGTGGTGGTGGGGGAGAGGGAGGCGTGACCTCACATAACTGTTCAAAGGGAGGCGCAGAGCCTGAAAGGTTGAGAACCCCTGATCTAAAGAATCGCATATAACCACTATTTTACGGTAAAATGAACAGAAAGAAATTTAAGGAATTTAAACTACTGTCAATTCTAATGTACAGGGTGGTTATAATTAAAGTTCCAGTTTGAAATGGTCATAAAAGGAAAACTACTGGACCAGGCCTAGGGGTCCCTGAAAGTTGCTGCCCCCCCCCCCCAAAAAAAAAAGAAATTTTATTTTACAGGAAAAAAAAAAAGAAATTCTCAATTCGAATTTTTTTTTTACCTTTTTTAATAACAATTTTTTTTTCTTTCAAATTTGATTTCCTTTCAAATTTGATTGATTGGATCATCATATGTACGTTATAGTGTATATATGTGATTAATAAGTTTTTCTGGTTGCATTGTATTGATGTTTCAATGATGAAGTTAATATGTTGTATTGCTTTTTGTTATTTGATTATGTTCTAGGCTTCTACGATTCAAATAGCCAGTTCTTGGTATAATGGTTCTTTCACAATGTTTCATGATTATTTTTTTTTTGTGTGTGTCAATTTTCGAAATTTTACGCCCACATCTTTGTTAGGGGGCCCCCATCCCGAGTTGTGCCTATAGTCAAGAATTTTCTAAATCGGGCCCTGTACTGGACCAAATGTTATCAAACTTGGTAATAGTTTAAAGAAGGTCATGGAAATTTCTTTTCCGCCAAAAAAAGTTCAAAACTCACCATCAGGGGGGAAATGATGCTGTATGCAATATTGTTAAACGAGATAAGGGTCGGTATCTAACTTAACCCTTTTTTACACGGGTTTAACATTTTGTATACCCTTAAGAAACATTGACCTAAACAAGCTTACCATTTAAAGTGTGCCCATTCCGTTTCTTACAGATCGCTAATTTGTTAATTTTGAAGCCTGAATTCGGCCCTAAGACATGAAAGTATCGGTTTAATACGTTTTTAATCGTTTCGAAAACGAAACTTTGTGGTGTTATGCAAAACCGCAATGGCTTATAATTGGCTTACGGCAGGAAGAAGCAAATGATTTATGCAGATGCGCTTTACACGTCATTTGATTTTCCAGATAAAAGTGAGCCTGTTTGTGAGGGTTCTCATTGTTACGAATCGACAATGTCTCTAACCATGCAAGATCGTGCTTTTCTCGTTAAATGTTATTATGAATGCGATAGCAGTAGACAGCGTGCTTTGCAAAGGTATCGTTCAGTAAGAGGAATACGCCGAGGGCCAATGACACCGCAGGGTTTGAGGAAAATGATGCAAAGTTTGAGGCCACGAATTTGTTATCTGTTGCGCCTGAGAGGGGAAGGAAACCTGCTTCTGTGGAAATCGAAGAGGCTGTTGCATTAGCAGTGGACGAGGCAACAATGGAAAGCACACACGGTACGTGCAGCGTACGTGCTGTCGCACATCGAATGGACGTACCATGGAGTACGGTGTACAAAATTGTCCGTAAAGTGCTGCAGTTCTACCCATACAAAATCAAACATATTCAAGAACTTAAACGTAACGATCCTGCTGCAAAAGAGTATTTCGCTTTGTAATTCCTTGCACGGATGAAAATAGACGAACATTGGCCATGGAACATTTTGTGGACAGATGAGGCCCATTTTTACCTAAATGGCGATGTCAACACCCATAACTGCAGGATTTGGGCCAAACAAACCCCTCGTGTTATCTACCCTGTTCTATTGCATTCTCCTAAAGCCGCCGTTTGGTGTGGTATGACAGCTAGTTTCATAATTAGACCATTTTTCTTTGAACAGCAGTCGACACCTGGACCTGTTGCATGCACTGTGACTGCAGCTTGCTTAGTGTCAATGTTAAGATGTTTCGTGATACCTGAACTACAGCAACGTAGCATTTTAGACACCATGATTTTTATGCAGGACGGGGCGCCACCGCACATTGGTACATGTGTCACACTGTTACTTAAGCAACATTTCACGAATGAACGGATTATAGGCCGAAAAATCCCCACAAAATGACCATCCCGGTCACCAGCCCTCAACCCCTGTGACTTCTGGCTATGGGGTTATCTCAAAAGCCCTGTTTATGGTGATAATCGTAAGAATTTGACGAAATTGAAAGATGCGATACACCGACATGTCCGTAACATACCTCCTAATATGCTAACAGCTTCTGTTGACAATGCAATCATGCGATTTAACTTGCTTTCGGAACATGTTGGACGCCACATTGAACATGCTTTGTAACACGTTTTAGAAACGATTAAACAGATTTTAAACCGATGTCTTCATGTCCTATTTCGTTTAACATTATTGTTTACAGTGCCATTTCCCCCCTCGTGTTGAGTTTTTGAACTTTTTTTTTGGCGGAAAAGAAATTCCCTTGACCTCCTTTAAACTATTACCAAGTTTCATAACATTTGGTCCAGTAGTTTTCCGTTTATGACCATTTCAAAGAGGAACTTTAGTTATAACCACCCTCTATTATATACAAATTAAAATGTGGAGACTGGTGAAAAATATCTGTAGCAACCAAACTACAATCGAAACAAATATGCCTACTTAAACCCATAAGCCATGTATTCTTTCTTATTTTCTGTAATAATTTTACATATTTTATTAGATTTATAAACTTTTTAATCTGTTGGCTTTTTAATCTGTTGGTAACCAAGCTTTTTCATCAGATGTTAATCGCTGGATTTCCTCGGAGCATTAAACTTAATAGTTAACGATGAAATTATTATGACTTTCGGGCAACTAAATTGAATATAAAGGGGGGGGATATTAATATTGCCTATCCATTATTGATCGGACCGATAGCAGTAGTTTTGTAGAGATTCCTACAAGCCGAAGTATATCAAATCTTAGCACGTCACAATGATCTACCAAGTCATATGAAGTCCATAAGTCGTGGTTGATCAGTGAAGAAGGTGCATCAATAAAACATCTATCTTCTAAAATCTACAGTTATTTTATTTATTGTATACATATATACATTTGTATTCGAACAATTATTAAAGATAAGAGCTTACATAGCTCGTTCATTCCGTTGCCTGCCACGATAGTAAATGACGTTAGACAAAGCATAGTAAATATTAAACTTACATTGCCATGTAGTTCCATCTAGGGGAGAAAAATTAACACAAATTTCCAAATAATATCAAATCTTAGCACGTCACAGTGATCTACTATGACATATGAATAACGATGGCTAAAAAAAATTGGTGGCCTAATTACAAGAAATTTTAAATGTTCCGTAGTTTAAATAATGCAGAAGATAATTTATAACATTTTAGTTTATAGATATGTAATATATTATCACACACAAAGTTTTATATATTGCTATTGATTTCATGTGAAAAGTATGCAAAAGATCGCGCTGGTACAGTTTTAACATTTTACACGCCGCACTATGATCGAACGATAACGTAAACTATTTACTGATAAAAATCACATTAAATCTCTCAAACATAAGAACTATGAGTTAGTTTTTTTATTATTTATTATTTATTTATTTATTTGTATATGATATATGACAACAAATGCAAAAGAGCGTGGTGGTACAGTTTCAACATTTTACACATCGCACTATAATCGAACGATAACGTAAACTATTTATTGATAAAAATCACATTAAATCTCAAACATAAGAACTATGACTTAGTTTTTTTTTATTATTTATTTATTTATTAGTATATGATATATGACATGTTCCAGAAATGGATCATTTTCGGGAAACACTTAGTTTTTTCACGATTGTATAAAATATGATTAACGACATTTAAATTGAAATCTCGATTTCTGTGCATGATTTTTAGTAGTTGTAAGTAAATTCCTAAATGTTATTCAGAAATAACCCAGGTTAAGCAGAAAAATAGCTGGATATAGCAGAAAAATAGCCGACACAAGTTAATGTGCATGAAAGATTCAGAGTAATGTGCGCGAGGTCCAGGAACAGAGTGGATCTTCGGTTTCAGGGGAAGCAAACACTAAGTTACTTCTCTCCGAAAATTGAGATATGATCAGCTGTTGTACCTTTGTGCGGATGTAAAAGCAAAATCCATCCAGCAGCGACAGCCATGTTTAGAGCATTGCTAAATAGATTCCAATGCCATTTTTTGCTTCTAAACATAATGTCAATATGATCCAAGAAGTCTGTCTCGCAAATCCATGCCTCCCATTCGCTCACTATACATTTTTATGAGATATGGCTGAGAAACATCAGTTCTCTTTTATTGTGCTCGATAAAATCGCTCGGTTTTACTGATAGGTTCATGTGTCGAATATTTGGGTGTTATAGTTACAACAGTACTTTCAGCGGCCAATGTAATATTAACCGTCACTTCAGTACTAAAAGTTTCCTCTTTGCCATTTTGAGGCTTTATTTGGTGATCTGAGAGGGCATCTTCCTGTCCGAAATTCCCGAATCATGCCAGTTGCTTTGAAACTCTTCCGACAACTAAGTAAACAGCTTATGTGATGAGGGAGAGTTGTCAAAGAATATTTCTTGCTTTTCTGGATATTCAACACTGCATAGAAGCTCTCGCACAACTCTAGATCCAAGAGGATCCAAGATATTTGCTAAATGCAATAGTTAAGCTATTGGTGTGAATTTGTGAAATATTTTAACTAGAGTTAAGGTAACCAAATCAGGTAACATTTGAGAAATATGCGCAATGCTATCTATTTTTAGGATTTTTTTTTAAACTTGCATTTTTCCCCAGCGATGTTGGATGGTTTTTTCTTTTGACTTTAGTTTTCGCTTCAAATTCGGTCTTCTCTTTGAGGTTGAAGGTACTTCAGGATCAAATCCTACTTCATTAGATATTTCAATGCCATCTATTTTTTTAGATATTTCGACCTAACCACACACATCTGCTGACAGAACAGGCCCAAAAATATCCTCATTTATATGTTTCTCATCTGTTAAACATCCACTTTCTTCTGGATGCAGTTGACAAATATCAGTACAACATTCTTCTTTTTCGAAATCATGAGATAATGTGTAAAAATAATCAAGTGCCTCTTCTACAGTCCGAAATGGTCTTGAATGAGACATCTGATCAGTTTGACGTATCCTTACTAACGGAAAAAATTCGCAGAGTATAGGAAAATAATATAAACTCCTTATAATGTTATTTTCCAATATATGTGCCTCTTCCGTTGAGCCATAAACGACATCTATCAACAAACACGTTTTTCAGGGGCAGCTATGGGTAATTCCCTTTAGTTCGGTTGTAGAATGTGTGTGTGTGTGAAGGGGGGGGGGAATAGAGAGTAGATCAAAGTCATAAACATCTTTCGTCGACGCCTACTAGAAGTACTCGTCTTCGAAAATGTTTTGTCAATATTTCTATGTACTGTAATCCAAAGCAATTTTCATGTTAAAAAATTAACCTTTGCACGCCAATGCTCCATTTTCGGAACATGCAAATTTCTTACCTAATAGTAGCAACAAAATTTATTATTTTTAGTTATAACTTATGTTCTACCAACAAGATGATCATTTTAAATTTCTCTCAATGATAAAAACGCGTGTTAAATTTTAAAATCTATATGAATTTTTGAACTTTGTTCGGCGAATTTCTAGAAAAAAGCCGAAATTACGATATTTCCCCCCTCCCCTAGACACTATTTTCGTTATTAACGTAACTTCGATTTTAAAAAATCAATCCATACTTTCGTTCTACTTAATCAATTTTATAGAGCAATATGATCGAAATTGTATCCAGAGAATTTTGAAGTTATTCCTTTTATGGGACATTGGCGTATATAAAGTTATATAATTTCTTTCTCCTATCTTTACAGGTGCTCGGTACAGATTGAAAGATGCAATACTAGAAGGTTTGTGGTGTCTACAAAATTAGAAGTTCCACGTTTTGCTGACAGTTTTCATATCGTGAGACAGAAAATTTGGCACGCCAAAACGGAAATCTATATTTCTAGTGTAAAAGAACCTTCCAATGAAACCATTCCTTCGAACAGGACACTACTAAAGCCGACAACGAATTCACTCCGTATGACGAATGTAGAATTAATCAAAATCTGAAAAGTTCCTGAGCACAGATTTCGCTTCGCACTGAAGAAAAAAATTTCGAAAGTAATTTATGTGACGGAAGATTTTCACAATTGGCCGCCTTAAATATGCATCATTCGAACCACATGGCTGATAATACTCACCGCACCCACACAGGGGAGAAACCTTTCGCGTGCACTGTTTGCGAGAACATATTTTCTCAACGGGGTAATTTAAAGAAACATCTCCGCATCCACACAGGAGAGAAACCTTTCGTGTGCACTATATGTGATAAAAAATTTTCTGATCCGGGTCATTTAAAAACACATCTTCGCACACACACAGGGGAGAGGCCTTTCGAATGCACAGTATGTGAAAAAAAATTTTCTCAACTGGGTCATTTAGATAGACATCTCCGCACCCACACAGGAGAGAAACCTTTCGCCTGCACTGTGTGTGAGAAAAGATTTTCTGAAAGGGGTACATTAAAATCTCATCTTCGCACCCACACAGGAGAGAAACCTTTCGCCTGCACTGTATGTGTGAAAAGGTTTACTGTAGCGGGTGATTTAAAAAGACATCTGCGCACCCACTCAGAAGAGAAACTTTTCGCGTGCACTAAATGTAATAAAAAATTTTCTAATCTCGGTCATTTAAAAACACATCTTCGCACCCACACAGGTGAGAAGCTTTTCGAATGCACAGTATGTGAGAAAAAAATTTCCCAACTGTGTTATTTAGATACACATCTTCGCACCCACACAGGAGAGAAACCGTTCGCCTGCACTGTGTGTGAGAAAAGATTTACCGTAGCAAGTGACTTAAAAAGACATCTCCGCTCCCACACGGGAGAAAAACCTTTCGCCTGCACTGTATGTGTGAAAAGGTTTACTGTAGCAAGTGATTTAAAAAGACATCTCCGCACCCACACAGGAGAGAAACCTTTCGCGTGCACTATATGTGATAAAAAATTTTCTGATCCGGGTCATTTAAAAACACATCTTCGCACCCACACAGGGGAGAAGCCTTTCGAATGCACGGTGTGTGAGAAAAATTTTTCTCAACTCGGTCATTTAGATACACATCTCCGTACCCACACAGGAGAGAAACCTTTCGCCTGCACTGTGTGTGAGAAAAGATTTTCTGAAAGGGGTACATTAAAATCACATCTCCGCACCCACACAGGAGAGAAACCTTTCGCCTGCACTGTATGTGTGAAAAGGTTTACTGTAGCGGGTGCTTTAAAAAGACATCTCCGCACCCACACAGAAAACCTTTCGCATGCACTGTAAGAAAAAAATTTCTGGACAGAGTAGTTTAAAAATACATGTCCGCACCCTCACGGGAGAGAAATCTTTCGCCTTCACTGTATGCGAGAAAACGTTTTCTGTAGAGGGTGATTTAAAAACACATCTTCGCACCCATACGGGAGAGAAACCTTTGGCCTGCACTGTGTGTAAGAAAAGATTTTCTGAAAGGGGTGCCTTAAAATCACATCTCCGCACCCACACAAGATAGATGTCTTTCGCCTGCAATGTGTAAGAAAAGATTTTCTTTCGAGGAGAATTTGAAAACGCATTAACTTATCTAGGGAGGAGACTTTTGGTCTGCACTTTATGTGACAAAAGCTTTTATGAACTGATCGTGTAAAAAGAACATGGTCATATCCTCACAGAAGGGAAATGTTTCGTAGTCACTGTGTGAGAGAAAAAATTTCTTTCCAGTGTGCTTTAAAAACGCATCTGCCTACCCATTTAGGGTTGTAACTCACTTTCTACTATCGTATGAAAGGAATTTTTTGTTCCACCATCGGGATAATAACCCTGAAAATCGAATTCATACTCAGGTTTGACGGTGTTTCTTTAAAGGCGATATCGCAGGTAATTATATTTTGGAATTAATTTAGTGTTTTATGACATTTTTCTTTTGCAATTTTTTTAAATGCATCAATGCGTTATCAATAATGACCCATGATACTTGATGGGATACTTGACCTACCCAAGTGACTTGCGTAAAAACTCTTGTCATACTTGTTTTACACTGCAGGAAAGGGTGTCATGAAATGTCACTTATGCAATACTTCTGGTTTTTGTTTTGACTAATATGGAATTAGAATTTTTAAGATTTAACTGCTTTTTTCTACATCTGCCGTGTTGTGTAAATGGGAAATAAATATGCATAATGTTATATAAATAAATATATTATAGCTTCATGTCGAGACTGAATTAATTTTTGCTTTTGTTTCTTAATTATTTGTAAGTAATTTAGTTTTTATTAGAAGGGTTTTTATAATGTGCAGCCAAAATCATATTTTACGCATGGAACATCTAATTATTTTTCATATTAGATATCATCTCAAATTTGTATGCATGAAATATATAATTTTAATTTGGAACTCTTGAAAAATGTTTATAAATTACACTCGTCTTAATTAAGTCTCGTCTATTGAATGATATACTCTTTACCGTGTTTTGCAAGATACTAGAGTCATTTCAAAAGTAATGTTCAAAACGGTGCCATTTCTCTCTGGATGATACAATCCCCCCCCCCCCCACAAAAAAAATTCGCCATTTTCTTTTGAGGACTAGAAAAATTATTTTGTCTTTGAAAGTTTTCTAACGTGTTTTGCTGTGAAGGGACAAATTTTTGTAATGGAGTCTACATGTTCTCGGGTACAGTGAGTGTAGAAGATCATAACATCTAGCTTGGAAGTTCGTGCTCGGTGGGTTCCTCAATGCTTGACATCTGAACAAAAACAGAAAGTCCTGGACATTACATTGTTGTTGAAATCATTGAGCAGTCAACACTTTTCCACCTTAACCCTTTGACCGTTGAGTTTTCGCCTTTCAGTTTTTCCCCGAGCGTTGGGTTATTCTTTGGAAACGCGTTTCGGAGGATGCGTTTTGAAGGAACGTTCGATAACGCGAGTTCAATGCAGTTAAGTTATTTCAATCCAAACAAATAGTACAAAATAAGTTAAACATAAAATTTTTAAGAATACATATGTATATTTATATAATATACAGATTTTTTTGTTTATAAATTTCTTATGACCGTCTGTTTAATATATTTTAAAGCAAGGTAATATGCATACAACTTGACGAAAGACTTGAAGAAAATGGACAAAAAGGGGAAAAACAACTCTCATCTTCGAGTCCGCAATTGTATATCTTTCGATTTGCTTCCAGAGAGCAGATCGAATCAGTAGATTAGGCACAGTGTAAGGAGTGTCCGGTTTTATATCGTGGCACGTAACATGACCTGACAATGGCACAGCTCATATAGGCTTTCCCATAGCCGGTCGTATTCTTGTCTTGTATTTGCATTCTTCCTTAGTAAAAATTAAAAATGTCAAGGTCAATCACTAAAAATCAGTGCACTCCCCTGGGCTGCTGATATCTCACAATAATCAATAATGAACGGATATGGTGACATCCCTTCTCCCCTTTCATACGAATCTATACTAATAAAAGGACAGGGAGAAGTCGGATCACGTGACAGTAACTCATCCGGGCGTGCACAAATCCTCGAAAAAAAATGGCCGACAAATATACAGGAAAATCGGTGTATTTTTTTCTCATGAAAGTACATAAATGTTACATATTTGGAAAGAGCTTCGGAAACTGATAATTTTTTCTGCGTACACTTATTCTGTTAATTCAATAGTTTTAGAGATATTTTCATTCTAAAATCACTCACTGCTGAGAAACCAAATCATCTCTTGCAGTGGTGCTGCCATCTGTCGGCAGCGACGGGAATGAAAATTCAAAGGAATTGATTTGATTTATTCACTTTGATTTAATACATTTGAGGGCTTTTTTTTCTTTTGTGGGGCCCGAAGTACATAAATATGTTACACGGATGGCTTGAGAGTAGCTAGGCGAAGCCCGAGCTTAGCCGGGCGAAGCCCAGCTAGTGTCTGAATATTCGGGGAGGTATTCCCGTCGTCAGTTGTCTCGATAGTGGTTGCTGTACATGCCGTGTTCTAAAAAAGCTGTAAAGAAGCGGAAATGTCGTAAATACGAAGACAGCTACTTGGATGTTGGCCTCACTTCAATAGAAGTCAATTATGAAGAGAGACCGCAATGTGTGATCTCTGCTCTAAAGTTCTATCATCCGAGAGCATGAATCCAAGTAAATTGAGACGTTACCTTGAAAAAACGCATCCCAACATGGTCAACAATTCACGCGAATATTTTAGCAGAAAAATGAAAGATTTGCACCAACAACAAAAAAATGTCTTCATTAAGCAAGTGTCAGTGCCAAAAAATGCCTTTTGTGTCATTTAAGGTGGCATTTAGAGTAGCAAAGTACAAAAAGGTCCACACTATTGCCGATGAATTAATTCTACCGGCTGCTGTGGACGTGGCTAATATAATGATAGGAGAAAATGGCGAGGAAACTTCGGACGAATATTCCTTTGTCGAACAACACCATCAGTCGAAGAATCCGGCACATGGCTCAGGATCTCAACGATCAATTGATAGAAAAAATAAAAGGAAATGAATTTGGACTTCAAGTACATGAGGCCACAGACAGCAATAAGGATGCACACCTCATCAGCTATGTACGTTTCATTGATGGATCTACTATTGTTGAAGACCTTCAAAAAAAAATTATGTAACTTTTTTTTAAAATCATGTTTTAAAAAGTAAATATATTTTTCAAATTTGCTGAATGATAATTAAAGTAATATAATTGAAAAAGACATGTTCCAAGTTTGAACTATTTTTCTTTAACGGTTCTTGACTTGTAACAATTTAAAGACGATAAATGGTGGAAAAAAACCATCATGCGGAAAAACGCTTTTACATCAGGGTACAGGTTTATACAAAGATTGGCTGCTATTAGAATGTTGCCAAAAAAATATATCTCCTGTTCTAATTAAGATGAAAACATGATTTAAAAGTCATTTTAAGCGGAAAATAGCACAAAATTTTTTTAATACCATAAATTTATTTTCGAAAATTTAAAGAATTTTGTGTTCTGGACCCTCGTAAAAGAGCTTACTACAGACTTTACCCGAGTTATTAGAGGACTGAAGAAAAGTAGCGTACTGCGAAGAATAAAAAATCTTCCTAGATGTGGGGACTCTGTTATTGAGAAGCAGGATGACTATATAGAAGGACTGTCCAGAGAAATTGTCATAAATCAAATAGGTATGTAACAACTAATTTAGTGTGCATTACTTCTGAAATGACCCTCGTATTTAGACTGGAAATATGATCATCTGCTTTCTCTCTGAGAGTAGCACCGGTAAAACAGGTCTGCATTAAACATTTTTTAAGAGTTGTTTTGGATATTCGACATTTTCTTTATATTTTTCTGTACGCTGAATCTGAAAATGAACTCTGTTTTGTCATAGGACATCATGTTTCCTGACAATTCAGGTAACTATGTTAAATAAGGCAATACTTTGAAATAAATTAAAATAAGACTTAGAAAATTAATTTTTAATCACAAATTTTACATGAAAACCATTTTGGAACTGAAATGAGCTCACTGAAACACACTAAAATCGTTTCTTCTTCCCTGTGAGACTCCTCTTGGTACATTTACACTTGTGAGTATCATCTGGAATGTCTCTCTGAAGTCTCCAAGAGTAGTCTGCCATCATTATAATGCTCCATTTTCCCTGATATCTTCTTTCAATTCCTTTAATGTCCCGGTAGAATCGTTCACCTTGATCTCCGCTCACAGCTCCCAAATTTTCGGGAAAGTCGTCAATGTGGGATTGAAGGAAATGCACGTTCAAACTCATCAGGCAACCTAAAGCTTGATTCGTCCAACGACCATTTTTAGTCAAGATCTTTCTTGTTGCCTAAAAATTTCTCTAGGGTCTCTTTAAAGGCAATCCACCCTTCTTTTTGAGAATCCGTCATGGTGTTGTCAAACTCTTGCCTTCAATGTCTGGTCCAACGAACACACCTTCCTTCAATTTTACCTCCAAGAGGCCTGGAAACTTGGTGACCAAATATTTGAAGCATTCTCCATCTCTTGAAAGTGATTTCACGAATTGCTTCATCAACCCCAATTTTATATGGAGAGGTGGTAGAAGAACTTTTAGTGGAGGTACCAAAGTTTCTCGGAGGACATTGTTTTGACCGACTGTGAGCAACCTCGGCTGCCAACTCTTCTTGGTCTAGTGATTTTGTCGGACTCGACTGTCCCACAGACACAGAAAACAAAGGTATTTGGTGTATCCAGTTTGTTGCCCGAGCAGTATGCACAAAACCTCTAAATCCCCACACACTTGCCTATCATGGTATTGATATTTAAGTTTACGAAGAACCAATTCCAAGTTCTCGTAGGTTTCCTTCAATGTGCAGTATGACGTATAGGGATGGAAGCATAAAAACCGCCGTTGTAGTGCAAAACTGCTTTGAGACTTCTTTTTGAAGAATCTATGAAAAGAAGCCATTGCGTTGAATCATATTGGATTTTGAATTGATCCATCAAACCTTCGACATCGATGCAATAAACCAACTTGCCTCCTGGACAAAGTCAGGAACGAACTCCTTTCCACGGTGTTTGAACCACGAAAAAGACACTCCTAGCAACAATAAATTCTTGCTTTTTAGCCTTGAACCGAATAACTCAGCGGCATCTTTGGGAAGATTCAACCCTCTTGCCAAATCATTCATCGCCACCTGGGGGAAAAATTTGGTCTTGTATCATCTTCAAAGCCAGAACTTGATTCGTCATCTCGTTCAGGCATGACTTCACCTTCATCGGAGCTAGCTATCTCTTCCAAGGTAACAGGGGGCTTGGGTACTGGTATATCTGTGCCATGGGGGAGGGGACGAATTGCTGAGTGGAGATTGGGGTATGAAATGGAATGCTTTCATTTGGAATTATACCCTTTCACATCGCATGAACAAAAGTAACGGTCTTCACCATTGTTCTTTTGCTGTCACCATACCATAGGAATCCCATAACTGAAAGCTTTTTTCTTACCATTGAACCAATTTCAGAGGTTCAACACACCGTTTACATACTTTACGAGGCGCCTAAACTTTATCTTGATCTCCAAGTTTTAGTCCGAAGTATGTGAAGTATACTTTTTTCACAAAGTCTGTGATATTCAGCTGTTGCTTCAACACTGTATATTCACCACAAATGAAGCAGAAACTGTCAGGCGAATTAATACACTTTCACGGAGCCATAACGCTAACTTGGGGTAATGCGATTTAAGAATTACGTGCTAATATGAAGTGGGATGAAAAAGTGTGAATAGGTGAGAACAAGTAAAAATTGAATCAAGACTGAGCATGTCAGAGCCTGCGCGGTCAGCTTGCAACTTGTTCATTCTAGTTTCCATTAGCTCACTCTGGACGTTTTCTTTAAAAGTTTTTTTTTGGCATTACATATCTTAAATGCACTGATATGAATTAATTAATAGTAATTTTGACTTTAAATTTAGTTAATAACCCTGCGATAAAAAGAATACCAAAAATTTAGAAAGATTTGCTAAATTTGAAGAGAATTTTACATTTTGTGTTAAATCCTGACGTGTAGGATTTTTTAAAATTTTTTGTTCGTAATCAGCACACCAAAATACATGGAAAGTGGTTGAAAATAATCGATAAGCTTTTTAGTTACAGATCTGTGTAATGAGAGAGGAAACCTTTGGAAGAGACGTTTAACTTTATAAGGCAAAGTCTGAATAGTATTTAAATCAAATTTTTATGAATTTGTTTGTTTAGCAATTTTGCTGGGCAGCTAACATATGCGATAAATTTTGTGTCTTAATCGAATTAAATTTAATCTTGAACGCGAATATACGAGTGTATCTAAAATTCTTAAGAATGTGGAAGCACCAGTTAGAAAATTTATTTTGCTAAAACGACGTGGTCGAAAGGTTTGGTTTGGTTTGGAGTGCTACGGTCAACTTTTTGCTCCAGGAGGGCTAATTAGACCGGAACCTACAGTTTAAAACGGATTCCGAATGGCTACAAACATCCATGCCAACAGTGGGATTCGAACCCACAGAATCTGAACCGAATGCCATTCCCTAGCCTTTCGGTCATTACCTGGCCGTGGTTAAAAGGAAAATGCTATCTCATTTTCAGAAATTTTAAAATTATAAGACTATCATTTCGAACTTACAGTTAGACACGTTTGAGAATAAAACCTCTGTGTTTCTAAAGGATTTAAATGGATGTGTTTTAAACAACCAATGCAAAAAAAAAAGGTGGATATTCAGTATATAAAAAAAGGAGAAATTGACGAAATTTAGGTGAACTAGAAGAAGATTAAATAATAGAACTTTAATCTCGCAATTTGTGAGTTTATTTATTTATTTGTGTATTTATTTTTTTCGGGGGGGGGGGCAAAGATATTGAGAAAACTATTAAGGTAGGATTTTGCTTTTTGAGATTCCAACCCACCGCTGGCATGTTTTCGTGGGCGGGTTGCTGTCATTTTAAGGGGGGGGGGGGCAGTATCGAACCCTATTACGGCTTCCAGACTGGAGACGATGAAGCTAAAGAAGGAAGAGTAGCTCAGTGTTAAAAATGTGTCTCACATTTGGTCGCCACCAGTAGGTGGCGCTCGCGCCGAACGTGGGTTTTGACACTTGAAACCATATACCTTAATATGGATTTTTCAAGAGACAACAATTTTTTTTAGTGCGTATTTAATATGAATTCATTTATTCAACTTAACAATTGTTTATTTCCATTCAAAATGTTTATTTGAACTGGTTTTTTTTTTTTTGGCCAAACTTCATTAAAATTCTTAAAGGAAATGAGTAAATAATGATATATTATTTTCTAGAGTTAGTTACTGTCCGACCACAGTACGAAGAACCACGGTTGGCATAGTGCCAAGACGATTCTATTTACGCTGTAGGTAAGGCTGCTGAGGAAGGAGGGGGAAAATTCTCGTATTTTCTCGACATTCTTTAGAATCGGTTACTAACTGCGCTTGCTTGCTTTTTCCTCGTCTGTTATTTTGATTATTATATTAAAATTACTGGATCCTTTACCCAACACAACTGCTCGGAATAAGCCGTTCCGTAGTGATTGTAAACGTATAATACACAATGTAATTAAATTGTGTGATGAAGAAACACTAGAAGGAAATGTTACTGTTCCACTTTCGCAATCCCTAAAGAGAGCTAGTGAAATGACCGGGATTTCAATGTCCAGTGTAAAAAGAATACGCAGACAAGCAAAGGGTGAAGAAACTCCAAAACTTGAATCTCCGAGGAAACGTCAGAAAAAAAGAACCACCGAAAACGTAGCATTAGATAATTTTGATTGTTATGTAATCCGAAAGTATCCACTCCTATTTTTTAAATAGATTTGCTTCTTTCTTTTTATTATTTTGAAATTACACTGCTGGCCACCCAAATTGCAACACCAAGAAAGACAAGAGATATCACAACAAAATTTATTTTGTAGATAACATGTTGACCAAGTATCAAATGATTAAATTTATAGACTTCTGTGAAGTGTGGTTCCTGCCAAAATCAGTAGCCAGAGTAGCCGCCATTGTTGGAGATCACCGCTGACACACGCCTCGGCATTGATTCAAAGAGACTTTGGATGAGTCCTTGGGGTACAGCAGACCAAGCAGCTTGCACACGTTGCCAAAGTTGATCTGCTGTGGCAGCTGGGGATGGAATCTGGGACAATCGTAGAGCAACCATGGACCACATGTTTTCTATCGGCGAAAGATCCGGAGAGCGAGGCGGCCAGGGAAGCAATTCAATCTGGCGATTGACGAAGAACCGTTGGACAATGTGTGCCACGTGTGGTCGCGCATTATCCTGTTGAAATATGGCTGTGGGCAAGCCCTGAAGGTAAGGAAGGACAATTGGCTCCAACACCTCGGAGATGTAGCGCTGGCTGTTTAAAGTACCGGCAATGCGTACTAGAGGTGTGCGAGAGTGATATCCAATACCGCCCCATACCATAATACCCGGTGCAGGACCAGTGTGGCGGTGCATAACGCAGCTCTTCAGCATCCTCTCTTCACGGTGTCTCCAGACTCGAATGCGACCATCGTGGTGTTGCAGACAGAAGCGTGACTCATCAGTAAAGACAATTTCATTCCATTCTGCCGTCCACATCCTTCTGTCATCGCACCATTGGCGGCGGAGACGTCTGTGGTTCTGCGTCAAGGGTAGACAAAGCAATGGACGTCTTGCGGACAGACCACTCTGCTGTAAACGGCGTCGAATGGTACGCGCAGACACTGGATGATGCGTTACAGACTGCATGTGCTGTGCTATGGTTAGTGATGTGACTGAGCGATCCGTCACTGCCATGCGCACAATTTGCCTGTCATCACGTGAAGCGGTGCGCTGAGGTGGATGCGATCGAACACGCCGGTCCGTCGTACCCTCCTGCATCCAACGATCACATATCCGCATTACAGTTGTTTGGTTTCGTCCAACACGACTACCGATTTCCCTGAAAGATAATCCACAATCTCGGTAGGCCACTATCCTTCCTCTGTCGAACTCGGATACTTGATCAAAAGATGATCGCTGTTTTCGACGAGGCATAATTGATCGTTTTTTTGAAAAAACCACAAGAAAAACACAATTGCCGAACTTGAAATCGTCGAAATCACCAAGCCTTAAATAGCGCTTTGAAGTGGCGCCACAGGCGCGCGTGATGTGCGTCTGCGCTGAAATTCTAATCATTTGCATATCTCACCTCCGCTAATGCATGTTGTAAATTTCATGTTATTTGCATGTTTCCTTCAGGGTGTTGCATTTACAGTGGCCAGCAGTGTATTATTCACATATTCGATCAAAAATAAAGTTTTAAAAAATAACTTTAAAATTGCGGACAAAAAGCAGTCTGAAATACATTCCGTATTTTATAAACACATCGGAAAATATGACGTTTTCCCCTATTTTCTAAGTAGACTAGCTTTTCTCGCGCATGCGTAACAGCTTCCAGGGACCTTGCTTCTGTGGTCGGACAGTAGTTACAATCACACATATAAGAGCACACACTAGCTGCAGCTACAGAGTATGCAATGTCCAAACATGAGATGACAAACATCTGACACATGAAGAGTCATACTTCATTATATAAACTTTTTCAGATTAATTGTGTATTAGTTTCAGAATAAATGATTTCAGAATTTTGTAATAATTGAATAATTAAGTAAATGAAATTACAGATAAGAATTGTGAAGGAAATCTTTTATGGAAAAAAAATGTGAGAAATACTTCTGATTAACTAAAACAAACACACACCTACATAGTAATATAAGAATATTTTTATTTGCAGATAAGTATAAATAATACATCATACATATCAACCTTTAAAGAGAAAAGCAAAATTTTCTATCAATCTCAAATAAATTCTAAACAGGACTAATAAAATAGGAAGCCAATTCAGTATTTAATCGCACAATACTTTGAGTTATCTTCCTTTTGGGAAAAATACCATTCAAAGCATATGAGATTACACTTTTAAATTTGGAGGTATAACAGTCAAGTTGGTAAATTATTGAATGCAAATTTTTTCAAGCGAATTAAAAAGAAAAACACCCAGATATCATTGACAAGGACTAATTAGCTTTTTTTTTTTCTTTCAAAGTATGGGTTTCACTGTACTCACAGTAAAAAGGTCTGATTTTAAAAAAAAAATTATACACACAGATTTTGCATGAGCATTTTTAGTGACAACATTGTTTATCATGCAATGAAAACTTATTTAGTAATCGGAACTAATTTAATAGTGATTAAATTCAATATTAAGGTTCCAGCATATTCACCAGTTTTATGAAGTTTTCACAGTAAAAAAATTATTAACAGATACTAAATATTTTTGACTAATTGTTAGCAGAGGAAAAAAAACATTAATTTCAAGTAGAAAAGTGAACTGGAAATATTTTATATCTGTGAACGATTTAAAAAAATGATGGCTTTAGCTCAGACGTGTATATCTTAATTTGTCATAACTACAAAATATGTTGAATAGAACAATAATATTTCATAATTATAAATAATTCAAATTAACAACATACACTATTAATACATCATTATGAAATAAAAATGAAATGCTTGATATACAATTTATTATAAATATATTTGAACAAAAAATTATACATTATAGGTTTTACAGATACTGACAACATTATTCATTGATATTGACAAGGGAATAACTTTACAAATTGAATAGAAATACAGTTAAATTTAATATCATAGTTAATTTTAATGGTATAATAACAGATATTATTCAGTTAAATTATTAAATTAGTTAAATAATTCAGTTCAAAAGTAATATAAATAAAAGCTTAAATTTAATAATAAATAATGAGATTTATAATTTATATAGTTTCCTTAATTTTACCACATTTTTATTAACTCACTTTCTTGTTTGTGTGTTTGTCCAGTACCAATCTTGCAATTGATTTTTAACTAACTTCCCGACTAGCTAGACATTTGAAACTTTTAGAATAGATCAGAACACGATGACAATGCATTGTTTTAATACTTTTAGCCATCTGTAAGCAGCTTTGAATTCATTTTCAGTTAATTTTGTTTTGTAGAATGTTGCAGCAATCTATCGGCCGGGACGGGAACGAAAAGTTAAACGCAAGTCACGCTCGCAGTTCCCGAGCTAAACGGTTGATTATGCATTTGATACCTCTTTATTACGCATTTGGTCATTTTCTTTCAAGTTGATGGGATAATTCATCAAAAAAAATTTTTAAAAAAGCACTTATTAATAGATAGAATTGTCAAGTTTATATGATTCAACAGAAAATTTAAAAACGTGGTATATAAAAAGTTCTTTTTATCTTGTATTTATTTTAACAATAGCGCAGAGTTGAGAATTTTATTTTTCTTGTTTGCATATAAAATGCATGCGCGTAAAAGTTAATAACATTTTGAGTTAAATTATAGTTATGTTGCTCATTGCAACCTATTACTGGCATAGGAGGACCAGTATAAATTTCTTTTATCACTTTAAATATTAATTTATTGCTTAGTTCATTAAAATTTAGTGTTTTGATTATTGCAATGTCTAGAATATTAATGACTTTTAAAGACAAATCTGAAGGGTATAGTAAGGAACCTTCACTTTAAAAAAAATTATTTTGATCAGTATTATTGTTTATAGTGGTTAATTTTTGTATGCATTGGTCACATTTAGAATATCTGCTGCGGCCCCTAACAACATAACCAGCTACATAATTTATTATGAAATCTGAAGATATCGTTAAGGGGACAGTGGACTTTCAAAATTGTGAAATTTGTCCAAGAATTCGATTTTTTTATTTTATTAAATTGTGAAACTACGGATGAGTTGGAATGTATTGCAAAAAGAATTTTTAATTTCTGTGATTACTTTCCTAGTTATAGGCATTTGTATATAATTTAGATATTAATAGCAATAACTTAAATGTGTTTTTCACAAAATAAAAATTTTCATGTCATACGAATATTCAAACTGCTCCAGACGCATTTCTAATTATCGTATTGCTTTGAAATTTAAGTTTTATATACTTAACTGTTTATCAAATAAATGTTATTGAAAATAATTATGCTTCGTAGCTCAGAATTTCTAAATTTTGTACTTGAAAAGATGATTTATAGGTATTTTGCGTAATAAAAAGGGTGTTTTCACTATTATTATTATTTTCTCCGGATATTTTTAATGAATGCTTAAAATAAGCAATAAGTTTCATTGTTAGTTCTATAAGGTATCCTGTAAATAAAAATTACCATATTATATGCAAAAGAAATGCGCATGGGACATTTTTAATTAGTCTAATTTTTGATATAATTAATAATTCATAAATTATTAATATTTCATCATTAAATTTTAACCACTTTTACATATCTATGGTACTAATCAAATATTCAAATTTCAAGAAAATCCATTGAAAACAAAAAAAGTTAGGTTTGAAGGTCCACTGTAGCCTTAAATAATCGTTGTCATCAATCTCATTGACCACGGCAGGTATGACTTCATCTGTAAGCCCCTTGTCAATAATTTTATGAAACCATTCAGCCCATTCTATCTTGTTATCTGTAAATCCATCATGATCTCTTAAATTAATGAGGGCTGTAATATATTCTTCCCCTGCAACAGTGGATCCTTTAGGGGGGCTTGACCACAGAATAGGTACTTAAAAGGTTATACAGCTGGAGAAACGTAGAGTAGTCGGGATGGTCATTACTCCCACAAGCATGACGCATCATACTAAAAAATCTCTGAAAAAATAAAACCTTTGTAACATGAGAGCCAATAAATTATCCAAGAATTGCATTGAAATTAAATGAACTTATAGAGAATATGCAATTCTACCCAAAATTTGGGTATGTATATCTTGAAGTGGCACTCTAAATAATTTCATTCAAACACAGTTCTTACATGACAACAATGTTTATTCAAATATTTGCATATGAAGATTTTGCTTTTCAACATAAAGCAAGCGCACTACTAGCACGAGATATATAATATTTATGCAAGGGAAACACAATTCGATATATTTTCTGGTATAACTATTCATGCAATGAAAATACAACTTGAGATACTCACAGATGCTTCGGAAAGTCGACCAGCAATGCTGCTTCGTAAACTTTGGGCCTAACAGGAACTCGCGTAGGTTTGAAGCAACCTAGCTATGCCTCGAGCGGCTGCTCGCAAAACTCAACTGTTATTAAACCAGACTATAAGCCTAGCTCCAGCTCGATAGGGGGCGTCCATTAATGGCGTGAGGCGATTTTGCAATTTTTCGACCCCTCCCCCCCTGGTGAGATTTCGTGAAATTTGGTTCAACCCCCTCCCCCTCCCCCCAATCTCACGTCAGATTTTTCAAAATGCGTATTTTTAGTGTAAATACGTTAATCTGATTGCGTTGGATTTATTTAAAAAAACATAATTTGCTTAATTATTTTTATTTAAGACTAGTTAAGACTAGTATTTAAGACTACTAAGAACGTAGTCTAGAATTATAGTGAGAAAATCGAACAATAAAATACTTAAATAGCAACTACTAAAATTCATAAAAGAATATTCATTCTAATTCAGTCTACGGGGACTCATGTGTGGTCTCAAGAGTGACTACTGGAACTATTGTGTAGGATTTAGCCATATTTTAGTGTAAAAACATGTTTTACTTAATATAACCCAGTTTTCTCGCAATTTTACACTGTTTCTTGCGGAAAAAAAATTACGTGATATTTCCCGAGACCCCCCCCCCCTCTCCCCCACGTGAGACTGGGTGAGATTCGGCTCGAATCCCTCCTCCCCCTAAAAGCCTCATGGTACATTCACATTGCAGAATAAATTCTGCAGGGAAGTACCCCCAATTCCTGTCATCACATTAGTCACGGTAACCCTACCCGTCGGGTAGGGTTCATTTCACTCTCATCCCCCATTCCCGCCCCCAAGGTCCCTTCTTTTTCTTTGATGCTCTCGGCAAAGACCGCTCCGACACAAGATCAGTGCAGGACTGCTCTGCAGGCCGCTGCCCATAAATCACTGGTTTCCCCGCAGAATTCTGGAGGAGAGCATGGATGTGAACGCGCTATCACGTAATTAATGGACGCCCCCATACTTCGTTTCGTCAGCTCTACTCCTCCTTTCGCTTCCTCAACACTTCATCTCTTTAATCTAGCTGCTTGGCATTTATACCAACCGCGTATGCCGCAATTAACATATCTTAAGCGGCCTCTTTAACTTTATTCACTTAAAGGTTCGGTTTAGTGATGCGACATCGATAACAAAACATCGATGTTTTGAAGCATCGATATTCAATATTAAAACATCGATGCTAATAAAACATCGCCCAAAAACCATCGATCTTTTTAAACATCGATGTTCTAGAACATCCATTTTTTTAAACTGGTTTAGTAATCTCTAACATTAATGTTACTTCCGTTAGTCGTGGGGGGAGGGGGTGATTTAATTTTACTCTCTGATTGGACAGGCACAAATAACAAAAACTTGGTTGCTTTGGGCTACATTGATGACTCAAAATTCTCGTTGTAAATACCGCCATGTTTTGCCTTCAAATGTCCAGATAAATTCGTGGTATTGCCAGAAGTTTTGAGGGACTTAAGGCAAATATTGCATTTCGCCAATTTGTCGGTGGTTTTGTAAAAATATTTCCAAACGGTACTTTTGGGAGGCATCTTACTAATAATATTAACGTCAACTTATATAAAACCAGAACAAAACAAAAACTTAAATGGATGCACTCGTGGATATACTATTTGTAAAATAAAACCCCATGGAAGGTTCTGGAGTGCCAGGAACATTCCAAGCGCTCTGATTGGTTCATTGGTTGTTAATTGCCATTTGTCTGTTTGCAAAGGAATCATTCCCCCTTTTGTATTCGTCCTTTTCAGAATTCAGACTTACATTTACTGAGTGTGAAAATTATGCTACGTGGTAAATTTTTTATTACGGTACTTTTTCATTAAAAAAAAACATCGAGACAACGTAATACATCGAGCACAAAACATCGATGTTAAAAAAACATCGGCTTCAATAAATCGATGTTTAAAACATCGACATCGATGTCGCATCCCTAGTTCGGTTGTTGTGAATCGAATCTTATGTAAACCTTACAAACTTTTATATTATTTTAAATCATTGTTTTCTATTTTTAAATTACCTTTATTATATGTGCTATAATTTGATTTCATACCAAAAAATTTTAACATTATAAAATAATTTTAAAATACTGACAAGGAATTACAAATAAATACATGAGCCAAAATTAAAACTTTAATAATAAAAAAAACCAACCTCTAAAGCATCCTTGTTCAGTCTTTCTGTCATTAAATAGGAAAAACCGCAGTCCTTAGTTAAATACAACATAATCTCCAGGGAGGCTTTTAAGGTTACTTTGAGACCAGTATCTGTTGAATTCGATAGGAATTTATAGTCTCTCTCTTTAATCAATTCCTCCGACTTTATTAGATAAATTTAAAAAATTTTCAATTGCCTAAAATGTTAAACACATAATGCCAGTTTATAAATGTAAGAAATAGAAAAAAGTGCAAAATTATATTTTTAATTAAAATTAATTTTAATCATTTTGCACAGAACGGATATTCTATTTAATCTTCTTATGCCAGGGAGAGTTTAGCTTCAATGCAGATGGTATATATATCAAATTCATGGCATCAATGGCTGCATCCACAATTTTAATAAACTTTATACAATGGCCACAGTTTTCCAGCGGCAAATGGTCATCTTTATGCTGCAGGAATACTGTTACTGAAGAACTAAATGAACAAAATTATGTTAATTGTAAAGAACTATAGCAAACAGGTGAATTGCAGTCGTCTAAAGTAAACCCTTAAGATCAATTTAAAACATACTTGAAATGCCATTTCACCATTCGTCTTCTGGAAGTATTTGGGATAAATTGAATCCCAAGAAAGATTGGGATAAGCTTTCAGATTGAAGCCCTTTGGATTATCCATTTCCATAACTGCTTCCCAACATCTTGTATCAATAAGACCCTCCATGAGTCTGAAAGAATCATAGAATATAGAAATCTCATCATTTAAATACAGGAAATCTAAAGCAGACATAATATAAAGAAAGTTAATAATATACCATTATTTGCTTATTAGAAGATATGAAATTTCGCATGTTCTTAACAAGATGCGGGAAGTCAGAAATGAACCACAATCTTCTCTCGGGATCACAAATAGGACTGCAGCTTAAATTTTCTGAGTCGATACCAAATTGGGTCCACAAGTTTCTGTTCCATGTTGCTCCATCACTGAAAACAGCATCCACAAAAAAAAAAAAACCAGAATGCTCAAGCAGAATGATGCACTCTACAATCAGATGATGAAGCACTGTATCAATAAGACCCTCCATGAGTCTAAAAGAATCATAGAATATAGAAGTCTCATCATTTAAATACAGGAAATCTAAAGCAGACATAATATAAAGAAAGTTAATAATATACCGTTATTTGTTTATTAGAAGATATGAAATTTCGCATGTTCTTAACAAGATGCGGGAAGTCAGAAATGAACCACAATCTTCTCTCGTTATCACAAATAGGACTGCAGCTTAAATTTTCTGAGTCGATACCAAATTGGGTCCACATGTTTCTGTTCCATGTTGCTCCATCACTGAAAACAGCATCCACAAAAAAAAACCAGAATGCTCAAGCAGAATGATGCACTCTACAATCAGATGATGAAGCACTGTATCAATAAGACCCTCCATGAGTCTAAAAGAATCATAGAATATAGAAGTCTCATCATTTAAATACAGGAAATCTAAAGCAGACATAATATAAAGAAAGTTAATAATATACCGTTAATTGTTTATTAGAAGATATGAAATTTCGCATGTTCTTAACAACATGCGGGAAGTCAGAAATGAACCACAATCTTCTCTCGGGATCACAAATGGGACTGCAGTAATACCAAATTAGGTCCACATGTTCCTGTTCCATGTTGCTCCATCACTGATAACAGCATGCATATTACCATTCCTTACATGAATAACCATTACATCGTTTGGCGGTTGCTGATTGGTCAATTGAGTTTGCATCGGTAATTGCCATAATATTGATCCTAAGCGCATTTTAAATGAGATAATGCTAAAATAGATGTCTTAGTTGCTTTCATTTCGATAATTGCATAATATTTGATCCTAAGAGTATTTTAAATGAGATAAAATCTATTTCTTAGTTGCTTTCATTTTTATATTTTTTTTACGCCATATTTTACAAGGAACATGAATTTTTTAAAGTGGCGCCACCTATTAATGTAAAAGTAATTTAAAGTGACAAACTTTTTGTAAAAGAAATTTTCGCCATAAATGCCTTCATATTTCTTTTTTGTGCATGGAAAATTTTAAGAAATTACCAATTTCCGTAGTAATTTCACTGTAAAATTTTAGGAGTAGAATAAAATAGAGTAAATATTAATCAAAATTGAATTTTTTCTTAAATGGTGAAATAAAAAAAGGAAAGATATTTTCTTTTTTTAAAATTTAAATGTTGAATTAGAAAAAAAAATTAATTAAAATCTTAATTGCAAGATGCAAATTATATATTTTTTGTTGTTTTGCACACTTTAGTTTTTTAACCTTACTCTTAAAAAATAAAAATTATAAATACTCTTCTAAAAATTACCAAAAATAGATTGAAAATAAAGTGACTTTATTGTACAAATGCATAAATTTTATAATGCACAAATATGTAATTTTGAACGTTACTGCGTACTACGATACTATTATTTGAAATAGATTCTATTTCGTTCAAAAATAGTGATGGAAGTTTTGATTCTTGAAAAACAGACATGCTTTCATAAGCATCAGCGCACCAAACACCCAAATACCGATGTAAACTCAATTGACCAATCAGCAGCCGCCAAACGATGTAATGGCGTGAATTCATGTAAGGAATGGTAATATGCATAACAGCATCCACAAAAAAAACCAAATGCTCAAGCAGAAGGATGCACTCTACAATCAAATGACGAAGCACTGTACCATAGGCAGCTCTTGTGCTCAGAAAGCATGCCAGCGTTTGGACACGTTTACCTTTAAAGGGATGGTACATGAGCACTAAAGCATGGTCCCCCCTTTTCACATTTTTGATGATCCGGAGTGAACTTTCCCAAATCAGTAAAACTTTTTTCCGAAAGTTCTCTGTGATCAAGCATCAGAGCAGAGGACAGCTTCATCTCATCCATGAGCGGCGTTCCTAAAAAAGAAGCACAATAAAGAAATTAAGAGAGATTTTTGCAGCCGTGATACACCATATTAAATTTTACACAAGCATTACCTCGGGGGTCGGATACCTCCATGTCACCAGCTTCCTTTTTCATACACACAAATATACCAGGTAATCATAATTAAACTTGGCCTATCCAGAGACCTCTGTATCTGTAACTAAAAGGCGGATTGAGCTGAAATTTTGCAGATAGGGCCTGTTCACACAGGAGTCCGTTGCGTTGCGTTAAGGAAAAGATGACGTTGAGACGAAAATAAACCAATCACAGGCCTCCAAACGATTAGCAATGAAATTTTTAACGCCTATGATTGGTTTATTTTCGTCTCAACGTCATCTTTTCCTTAACGCTACGCAACGGACTCCTATGTGAACAGGGACATAGGCAAATCAAAGGATGCGCTGAAAGATTCCCCCCCCCCCAAAAAAAAAAGAAAAAGTTAAAAAAATGTCCGCTAGGGAACACATTACAGCCTAAATGCTTGAAAATTCATGCAATAAATAACTGTGCATAGTTAAAAAGTCATTTAAAACTTTTATTTTTACATTCTCAAGCATTATGATGTTTAAAACTGTTATTTTTACATTTTGAAGCATTATGACGGTACAAAAGTTAATAAATGTGGCACTGCAAGTGAAGAAGAAAACAATCTGATTTGCATAAGCATACGAATTCAAAGTGAATTCTGGGTATAAAAAAAGATGAGATCGAGTGAGTATCATTCTTTCAGCTTACGATGGCAATTGAATTACAAGAACGTGCGTTAATCGTAAAACTTCTTTTTTTATCAAAACCAGGGAAATGCTGTTGCAGCTCTTCGCGAATTTCGACGCCAATAGAAATTGCGTCGGGGTCCAATGTCTCCACAAGGTGGGAGAGACATGATATCTCGATTTGAAAACACTGGGTGTTTAAGCGTTCAACATGGCAAAGGGCGAAAGCCTATCAGCGAAGAAGTCATTTAAGAAGTAGCAACGGCCGTTGTCGAGCAGTCACTGACAAATGATCATGGATTCAGCAGTGCACGTGCAGTGTCACGACAATTAGACGTACCGTGTAGCACAGTGCAGAAGATCCTGAGAAAAACAGTGAAATTTTATCCGTATAAGATCAGCCACAACCAGCAACTGCTTCTTACCGACAATTACCGTCGTTTATCTTTTGCCTTGACCTTTCTTGCCCGAATGGAAGTCGATGACTCCTGGCCGTGGAACATTCCCTGGAGTGACGAGGCTCATTTTTATCTGAACGGAACAGTGAACACCCAGAATTGTCGAATTTGGGCCTTGGAAAATCCACGTGCCTTCTACACAATTCCGCAGCACTCGCCTAAAGTTACCGTCTGGCGTGG